>CM022303.1:38998582-39077000 GCA_011799875.1 Thinopyrum elongatum | reverse complement strand
ATAAGTTCAAAAAAATAAAATCCCTTTGTAACAGATGAGTTTTCGTCCGAAACCCTGATAGTTCGAAAGAGATTGTCCATTTTGTACACGAAATGCATCCAGTTTTTGCCGTAACCCTCTCAACTTTTTATCACATGCTATGTGGGTGAAATCATGATACCATGCCATCTTTCAACCTTTTCAGAGTTCATTTGTAGTTCTTTTCAATTTCAGGGTTATTTAGCTCAAAGAATGAACTAATAGCAAAAAGAATGAACTAAAAAGAATCAATTAACATATTCTATTATGATCAACTAAAACAAAACTATAATATTCTTCAATAACAAAAAGAATTAACTAAAAAGTTTTTATAAAACTCTAATAGCAAAAGGAATCAACTAAAAAGCTTTTATAAACATCTAGTATTTTTGAAACTAAAATTATATAAAATTTATGCAACTAAAATTATCAAAGTATTTTCTGTTCAAAACATTGAAAGCAAATGGAATTTTCATAAAGAATTTTTTTTGTTAGAAACTTTAATAGCAAAAAGAATCACTCCAAAATCTATTTTTATAGTAAAGTTAATCACAAACTAGTGATTCACACAAATTTCAAAGAATTCTAATTTAAACTATTCAAATTCGAAAACTAATGGCACTAACTGAAAGTTTATAATTTTTGTGACCTAAAAGCCAAAAGAATTAAAAAATAAAGCAAAAAAAACAAAATAAATAAAGCAAAAAACAAAACAAAATAATGGAAAAAAATAGAAAAAAATGCCACCTACTGGGCCACCACGGCCTGAATACGACTAGAAACCCAACCACGGGCCAGGATTCAGGCCCGCAGAAGGCCCAGTTGGCCCACATGCAGTGGAGTGTGAGGTTAGGCCCGTAAGCCTGCATTTGAGAGGAGCTCGAGAGGGCAGCGGCAGTGGGGCTTATAAACCATTCCGCGCTCCTCTCAACTAGCGAGGTGGGACTAAACTTTTGGCCGCGGGCAGCACAAGGCCTTTGGTCCCGGTTGGTGGCACCAACCGGGATGAAAGGGGTGCATTGGTACCGGTTCGTGGCACGAACCGGGACCAATGCCCCCCTTTAGTCCCGGTTTGTGCCACCAAACGGGACCAAAGGTCTCCTTTTCCCGCCCTTTGCGCTGCTGAAGAGAGACCTTTGGTCCCGGTTGGTGGAACGAACCGGGACTAAAGGGGGCATTGGTCCCGGTTGGTCCCACGAACCGGGACCAATGCTTCGTGTATATAAGCAGCACTTATGAAAATTTCCATTCAGTTCTTCGATCCTGCGCTCTCTCCCCCGACGGCGCCGACGAACACCTCGACGCCGCCAGGCTGCCGGACCGCATCGTCGCCTCCCCGAGCCCGCCGTCCTCGTCGCCGGCATCCTCGAGCCCGCCATCCTTGTTCCCATCCCCATCGCCTCCCCGAGCCCGCCGTCCTTGTCCCCGTCGCCGCGTGCCGCCCCGAGCCTGTCGTCCTCGTCCTCGTCCCCGTCGCCGCGTGCCGCCCCGAGCCCGCCGGCCTCGTCGCTGGCCTCCAGCCATCGCCGCCCCCCCAGTGAGCCCTCCCTTTCCCATGGTCCCCTGCTCCCCGTTTTCGCGTGCCCCCGAGCTCGGCCTTGCTCTGCCACTGCTCCATATTCGCCGCCGGCCTCGACGCATTGAAGAGCAGCAACAACGCCATGAAGGAGAGGAGAAGGAGTGGACAGTGAAGAGCAGCAGCAGCAGCCCCCCCCCCCCCTTCTGAATTTTATTTCTGAATTTTTTTACAGTGATGAATAGTGTATAGAAGGTGTTTGATGAAATGCTAGATGGCTTTGGGCATTTTTGAAATTTCTGAATTTTTTTGTTGTGAGGTACTGATGCAAGACAAAGGTGATGGCAAAATTTCAGAATTTTTGGAGTGGTTTAGAATAGGTTTTCAGCAAGGAATTTGAATCTGGTTCAAATTTCATTTGAACGAAATTTGAAAAATTTGAACTATGGATCAGAATGTTTTTGATGAAATGGAGTGTGGGTACTGTCATGAAGTTGGAGTAATTTTTTCAAAAAAAATTAGCAAGGAAAAATAGGGTTGTAGTTCAATGCCAAGATTGGACCAAAATTGAAAAATGGAAGTTGTGCTCAAAAGTTTCAAATGACCAAAGTGGGTTTTTGCATAAAAATGATCTATAGGCATCAGAGGACTTCTCCAAAAATTTGTGGCATTTGAAAAGAATTATTTGATATAGTTCTAGTGCAACAGGGTCATTCTAGAGTTTGAAAATACTAATAAAAGAATTTTTTGAGGCCAAATCATTATAAAAATAATTACTACTGATGTGTTTGTTCATAGCATTTTTTCAATGTATGTATGTATGTATGGATGGATATAGAAAATGTTCATATATGATGTTTTTTTTGTTCATAGCAATTTTTTTCCACGTATGTATGTATGTATGTATTTTTTTTAGATGTGCTCTGTTTTTTCAGATGAGATGAAATGAGATGAGATGAGATGTCCATTTGCTATATAAACATAACCCCGGTAACTTCAATTCCCCTTGGGCTTATATTTTTGTGAGCATAGAAATTTTTGTAACTTGTATGTGTTTGATCACCGCGGACTTATATACTTGATTGGACTATGGAGTGCATATTTAGTCGAGTCCAACATCAATATTTGTGAATGATTTCATATTGTTGGGCACCGCGGATAGTTGTGAGAGGAGTTTTTCCTTTGATTTTGAGGCATGTGATCTAGATAATGTCCAATGCCTCATATCGCGAACATAGTTATATTGGACAATTGATCTTCATATAAATGAAGCATAAAAGTTTAGCAATCACTTAGAAATTTTCATGTTGTAGGAGTACATGTAAAAAAAATCAGAGTTGTTCATTCACTTAGAAATTTTCATGTTGTTCATTGACTTAGACATGAGGGGGGACGTCGATCAACCCCCTCTCACCCGACCAACTCTAGAGTCCACCCAAACCGGGACTGAAAAAGCATTGTCGAGGCCACCCCAAACCCTAGAAGAGTTGTCGAGGCCACCCAAATTTACCAAGTTAAAAGAGCGTTGTCGAGGCCACCACAAACCCTAGACGAAGAAAGAGCATTGTCGATCTACCCCCTCCCGCCCCTACCCGTAATTGTTATGCTCATTGTTGTCATTAGTTAGGTATATGTTTGTGCATATGATTCCTTGTTGTGATTAGCTAGCTAGGTCTATGTTTGCCACTAATATATCCATCTCTCATGTTTGTATATTGCCATGTTGTAATATTTGTAGAAACCATGGACAGGGACTTAGAATAAGAAGAATTGTTGGGGGGCATAATCCACGACAGACGCGATGTCTTGTCGTTTCTCAATGACACCGATGGTCTGGAAGGAGAGGATGACGGCTCCGGTGATCGAACAATGGAGGAGGAAGGACATGATCATGATGGCTCCGGTGACCGAATGCCGGAGGAAGAAGGAGATCATGATGATGGCTCCGGTGATCGAACGGAGGAGGGAGCTGTTGCAAAGTCCGGCGAGGTATATATATTAATTAAGCCTGTGCTGACTAGCTAATTGATGCATTAATTGTTTTGGTATGTACATATATTAACTCTTCTTTCTTCTTTTAAAGCCCTCCGGATCAAGCCAAACTTCGGTAACGAGACGAGGCCCGAAGAAAAGGTTGCGTCAGGATGAAAGGTTCATGATCACAGCAATCGCGGACGATGGCCAGCCGATTGAACCAAGGCGGACCAAGGATGCATTTTCTGCTCAGTGCAGAGCTATTGTTAGGGACAGCATCCCGATCAGCATCCAGCTATGGAATGAGCCTAAGAAGAACGAAGACCCTCAAGTTTCTTATGTCACCGATAGACAGAAAGATGATCTTTGGACCTCGCTTAAGGCAAATTTCACCCTACCGCCAGAGGAGGATCTGGATAAGCCAGTTATAGAGCCATTGGTCAAGGCGTGTGCTCTCAAGAAGATGGCAAATCTATTCAGGAGGTGGAAGAATGAGTTGAAATCAACGTTTGTCGACAAAGGGAAGACTCCAGAATTCACCGGCTGATTTGAGAAGATAAGAGATCACTAGCCCACATTTGTGGCCTATAAGACATCGGACAAGAGTAAGAAGATGTCAGAGACAAATAAGATAAATGCTGCAAAGAAGAAGTTTCACCATCGGACGGGGTCAGGTGGCTACCTCAAAGCCCGGCCGCTATGGGAGAAAGCTGAGAATGACCTGCTTGCTAAAGGGGTCGAACCAGAGACATTGAACTGGCCAGACCGTTCAAGGACTTGGTTCTTCGGGGTTGGGGGAACCTTGGACCCTGAAACAGGGAAGTGGGTTTGGACGGACGAGCAACTTGCAATACCCGTCAAGAAGCTTTAGAAGTGTATCGCCGCAGCGCAGCAAGGGATGTTCATTCCCGACAGAGAGAATGACGAGCTGACCGAGGCCCTCGGGAATCCTGAGCACCCGGGACGAACACGAGGCACGCCAGGCTCCGTTGCGTGGAAGGTTGGGTTTCCCGGCACAGGCGGTTACAAAACCCGGGAGAGGAAGAGGAAACTGGAGCTCACTGAACTACAGAAGCTGAATGCAAGAGTACAAAAGCTAGAGGAACAAGTTGAGAGCCAGCGAGCTGCCGAAGCTACCCCAGAAGCTACCCCACCATCTCAGCGGAGAAGCAGCATGGCTACCACCGAGCTCGTTCAGCAGCCTGACTTCACGGCTCCTAGCTACCCTGTGGATGCTATCACGGAGGCTCAACATTGCCAGCTTATGACGCAATGGCATAACCTCAAAGTCAAGGCGGTTGTCGGCTCTGTTGCACCTCCTCAACCCGACGGAACTTTTCACTGCCGTCCGATTCCACATGGTTATGCTGTTGTGATGGTGGATGAAGTAACGGAGGGATTTGAGGAGCTTGAGTTTGACCATCCTATAGGTGAAGGGGAGACTCAGCTGGGTCTTGCTCTGAAGACTCCATGTCTATGGTGGAAGGAGCACATCAAGCTTCCGAACTGGACGCCTCCGCCTCCTCCTCCTCCTCCGGCGAGTCAGGGCACTCTGCCTCCTCCTCCTTCGGCGAGTGATCAGGGCACTCCGCCTCCTTCTACGGCTCCTCCGGCGCGTGAGGCTGGCACTCCGCCTCCTCCTTCGCCTCTTCCGGCGCGTTGGAGCAGTCCGCCTCCTCCTCCGCCTCGTCAGCAACATAGGAAGACAGAGGCCACTGCCCCGGCTCCTCCGGCGCGTCGGAGCACTCCGCCTCCTTCTCCGCCGCATCAGCCACGGCGGAAGAGAGACGCCGCCGATCCGGCGGCTAGCAGTACAAGCAGAGGTGGGAGGCAATTCAGATACGGTCCATCTCTCAAGCCTCTAGAAAAGTTACCATATGAGAGGACCGACAAGGAAAGCGAGGAAATCTGTGCTGCCGAACTGAGGGACTTTTTTGCAAAGAAACCTCCACCTCCGAAGGAGACGATAGATCCGGTGAAAGCAAAGCGCACTATCGATGCCCTGAAGCGACCACCACCGCCTCCGCCGGATGACAACTATCTCCGTGCTCTTAAGAAGACATATGGAGATGTGCGCCGGTCGGGAACTACTTCCAGTGATAAAAGGTTAGAAGAACGAAGATGTTACAAAAAAATTCCCCAGCTCGGCGAACAGGCGAACCAATCATGCCCCCCGCTCAAGGTGTCTAGCGATATCGTCGCTAATCTGCCTGGGATGGTGCCCGGTACCAATCCTGATGATTACCTGGGCGATGATGTAGTGTTTGATATGTTAGAGGTGGATGAATTCAGATACCAGTACGGGAAGCCTCTCGTCAAAGATGGAAGTCATGCTCTAACAACGATGATGCGAAAATTCCATAAATGGTACATGGAAACCTGCAGCAACTCTGGGATAGATGCTTTGACGATGAGAATTAAAGAGGAGCACGACTTCGTTGGATTGGATTATATTACTGTTGAGTTTGACGAGTTTTTCCAGTTATACAATCAAAAGGCCCTCGACAAATCACTCGTGACATGCTACTGTCTGTGAGTACTACTTATGTAATTAAGTCGCTATATATAGCTCAGCTCTTTCATTGCATGTATAGATAATTATCCTCACTATATTATGCAGATTGAAGATCGTCGAATGCAGAAATGCACAAATCTATGACATTGGGTTCATTAACCCAAATGTCATACATGAATGGACGGTTAAAAAGAATGTGGAAGAAACCGAGGCCAACTTGCTACAATCGTTGCTCAAAAATCAAAACAAAGATAAAATACTCCTTACAATTTCAAGTGAGTGTTAGTGTTTTCTGCATATTTGTTTTCCCTTATTACTCGAGGTTATAGTAATGTAACTGATGAGTTATGCATGCGTGCGCAACTTTCACTTTATTCTGCTAGAGATTAAGCTTGAGCGGGGAGTAGTAACCGTCTTAGACTCGAGACGAAAAGATCCCCAGGATTATGCGGACATGACTGAAATGCTCCAGAAGTAAGTTCAATCTATCATTATGGCACCAGATCGGCAACTTTGTTCATTTCCTGATATCAAGTAATTATTTTCTTTGTCTGGCAGGGTTTGGAAAGAGTTCACTGCAAGAGCTCCGGGACTGCCGATCGAGCTGCGATTTACACACCCGAAAATAAGTACTACTACCTAGTTCCGCGCATCTCCCATTGATTCTACCTAGTTTCATCAATACCATTTAGCATGCTTGCTTATCAGTTTGATTGACCTCTATTTCTCGTAAAGTGGTTGTGGCAGGAAGCCGGGAATGATTTATGTGGATACTACATTTGCGAGTTCATCTACAATGCGATGGCCTTTAATAAGCGGGGGTACTCTCAAAAACAATATGATGTGCGTAAGCAAAAATATTCACAATTTTATTTTATTACCATCATTTGTGTTGAATTTCATTCATACACATGTATTGAACCTCTTCTTCAATTTAGATCTGGCAGTTGCGGGATGAACTCCTACCACAAGATCGCATACGAGTAATTCAAGAGGAATTGGCGGGATTCTTTCTTGACCACGTCATCAATCCAGCCGGAGAATACCATGTGGAAATTGACTTTAGATGTTAGGGATTGTAAGAGATCTTATATTGTATATATGTAGCTAGTAGCGTCGGATAGATATACGAAAACTTGTTGTTCGACCAATCTCTCGGAGAAGGAGAGGTCGATCACTTCTCTCTGTATATGTTCATGATGATCTTGTGTACTTAATGGTTCCTTTATTTGCTTACTAGCTAGCGTGTCGAGTTCTCTCTATACGTATAGTACCTAGCGTCGACCAAGCACGGAGATAAGAGAGGTCACTTCTCTCTATTAGCTAGCTAACACAATATATGAAACCCCTAAATTAACCCTCCAAAACCCCCAAATCCCCCCCCCCCTCTTAAAAAAAACAAAAACCCCAGCTCCTGAGCTGCTGACGCGTGGATGATTTTTGGTCCCGGTTGATGTTACCAACTGGGACTAAAGGCCCTCCTGCCCGGGCTCCCCGTGGCGGCCACATGGAGCACCTTCTGTCCCGGTTCGTAAGCGAACCGGGACTAAAGGTTTTGGGCTTTAGTCCCGACCCTTTAGTCCCGGTTCCAGAACCGGGACGAATGGGCCTCTGGAACCGGGACAAATGGGCCTTTTTCTACTAGTGTCCGACAATGGAGAGATATTCTTAGGTGTTACGGTATCCATCATCGTCTGGTCAGACACAATGTGATTTGATCACAGGGATGCCGGAATGCGGAAACGTGAAAAGAGAACAAAACCAGTAATGAGGTGACCGTCCGAGATTCTAAGAGTGCCTCCCGAAGGGCTGTCCGTGACACCGTCCGAGGGACTGTCGGACCGCCTCCCGAAGGGCTGTCCAAGGAGTTGACGGAGAGAACATCCTCGCGGTTCGGAGGTTGTAAATCCTACCTGCGGGGATCTGCATCGACGATATACATTGACTCTACTTCTGCTGCGCTATGAGTCGGTAGTGATCAGATCAAAACCTTGTATGCATCTCCATAGTGATCCTAGGCGTGCTCGCAGTACCGAATTTTTTTGTTTTCCGTCGCGTTCCTCTACACAAAAGACAACCCTAGTCACGGTTTTGAGCTGGTCAACCGGTTTTGACTGAGTCAAACCTGACTCAGCAGCCCACGCACGCACACATTCAAACCGAACCCCCTCTCTCTGTCTGTTCATTCCACCCCCACCCCAAGCGGCCCAGCCCTGACCCAAGTCCCCGACGCCTGTGTCCCGTCGCACCGCCGGCTACCAGAGACTGGCGGCTCCGCCAGGCCAGCTTCCTTTCTTTCTTCAATCTCTTGCCCTTACCAACAGCCATGGCTAGCTGGTGCTGCTGCTAACCCTAGGCGAGCTGCTATTGTTGTGCCGCCGGCGTGCTGCTAACCTGGGCGAGCTGCTGCTGCTTCTGCTGCCGCCGGGGAGCTGCTAACCTGTGCGTGCTTTGTTAGCATTTATTCATGTCATAGCTAGGCGTAGATGCATGTTTACGTTTTCTGTTAAACTTACCGTGTAGGCAAGAATTGCATGTGCGTGCCGTTCGAATTGTGCACAAGGCCGCTGGGGCACGAAGTCACGCAGCTGGGCATCGTGGGATGCCACAACGCTGTAACCAGCCATGGCGATTTGCTAGGATCTTTCTGTCAGCGGTCCATACATGTAGATAGCCGAGTATAAATAACGGAGAAAACAGAAAACGCAGTAGGCAGTTGCGCGGCACAAAAATCCTTCTGTGTTCGTGAGCTGATCGCCAATGTGTATGTCTTTGTGTTCGTGAGCGACTTGTTGATCGACAACGACATGCTTCTGCTGCTGCTAAGTTCTAACCTCCACGGTCGTAGCCTGGGCGTGTTGATGCCAGCTGCTGCTGCTGCCGAACGCAGCCGTAGATGTCCACTAGACCACTACCAATAAGGTTCAGTCAAACCGGCCACAGCGGATACCTCGACTACGTGGAGGGCGAGCTGCATGGAGGCGAGCACTACGTGTGCACTTACATGGTGAGGACGCTGCACCGGAGGACAACGTGGAGCGCAGCCCCGGCGGGATGCTCTACGTGCGCTAGTGGGACAACATGCAGTACGTAACCAGCGCCGCGTTCCTCCTCTACGTCTACTCGGGCCACCTCACTGAGGTCGGCGAGGGCGCGACACCAGGCACCGTGACGTGCGCGGGCGGCGGAGCGTTAGCCGACGACGGCGAGGTATTAGCGCACCAAGGGCACAGGTGGACTACGTGCTAGGGAGCAACCCGCGCGGGGTCAGCTACTTGGTGTGGCGGCGCCGCGGGCCTCTAGTCGCCAGCGGCAGAGGAGGTGGGGGTGGTGGCGGCGGGCCTTGGCTTCCACGCGGCGCCGGTGACTTGCTCGGGGCTTGCGGGTGGAACGAAGACAACGAACAGAGCGAGGGCCAGGTTTGGGTGTGTGTTCCTGAGTCAGCTTTTACTTTTTTTTAGGAGCAAGTCAACTTTGACTTGGTCAAAACCGGTTGACCAGCTTAAAACCATGACCAGAGTTTTCTTTTTAAACTTTGTGAGAAGTTAAATGAGTAATTTGACTGGTTACGAAGATGAGGGTTGTAATTAAACTGAATGATCAGTTCAAGGTTGGAGACAGTGCACGCGATATCTCTCTTCCAGAAAGAGGCTTCTTCTCTCCTTATACTAAATTCAATCTTGATGCGGCCGTGGGTAAAAATGAAGAAGGCAGGTGGACCTGTGACGACTGCCACCGGCAATCGTCTCCCACGCTCCAACACTTCCGTTGCACAAGAAACACAAGGGGTATTACGTATGTGAGATCGATGGAGAAAATTTAATTTAAAGGGGAAAAGTTGGGCAAACCTTGTATAGAAACGTATGTGAGATCGATAGAGAAAATTTGATTTATATGGAAAAAGTGGGACAAACTTTGTATGACCATACAAGGTTTCCCCCACTTTTTCCCCTTTAAATCAAACTAGGAAAATTATCCGTGCGTTGCAACGGGAGAAAAAAATGACTCTTCACTCCAAAGCAAATGCCAATTATCATTAATCAAGCCGGACAGGTAGAGAATAAGTTTGACAATAATAAATATGATGGATTAATTAACAAGAGGATTCCTTGGTGCTAGTTCGAAGTTTAGGGACGTGAATTCTAGTCAACTAATCAATGAACAACCTTATCCTTAGATTACCATAGATAGTAAAAATATCATACACGCAATGCTTCTTTTCAGATACCGTCATCACATAATAAAAATATGGTATACTTGGTCTCACATCCAGACGTGCATGCTTCTGTCGTGTGTGCTAATCATGAAGCATACCACATTAAAATCATTCATAAAAATGTGTGTTGCTAGTGTCTTGTTTTTCATGGATACAATTTAAGAAGCAGAAGAATGTTATGCTATTGTAGGTTAGATCGTCAATGCCTACTAAAAAAAATAGCACATTGTCCTAGTAGCTGGTATGAGTTCTTGAGGGACACAAACATAGTCAAATTCAACCTTAAAATAAAAATACATAGCACCAAATCCGACAACGCATGCAGAGTTCGAAACATAATTCGGAGAGTAAACACACGTGTACACGCTAAGAGCATCTGCAGCCGGGCACCCCATATCCTCCTCAAACATATGCGAACACGCCCGGTCAGTGACCGAACATGAGAGAGAAGGAAAAAAAGTAAGCAATCATACCCCTCATATATCATCCCTATACGTTCGAGTTGTCCGTGAACCCTCGTATTGAGGAAAAATGTAGAGAGGATTCGAGGGCTTGCGGACGCGCCCGGTCAGTCTTATCACATAGCACGCCGCCCACCTCAGACCATATTTTGTCTTTCTTTATTCATTCTATTCTTTTTCTCTCTTCATCTTCACCAATCACGCATTTGTGACCGGACATACAAAGGAGAAAATGAGGAGTATGACTGTACGAATGGACAAATAAGTGTTCAAAACGTACACATCCCATCTGCAGACGTTTAGGGAATGCATTTGCTAACTCGACTGCATATGCTCTAACACGTCCAAGTTACAAACTCAGAGATATTTGCCAGTCAGTGAAGGATCCAAACTACACCTTTAATTTAAAAACAGAAAATTCAACATGCGTGCACGCTAGCTAGCTAACTGATCGGCTTTTTTTTTATGAGAACCGCGCTTGATCTAAAAAAAAAGGAAAAGGAAATCAGCGGCCTCGCTGGCTCTCCACGATCGTTATTAAGTCACGCTTCTCGTCGGCAGGTAGCGAAGTTTATCCATCCCGACCCTCCCCCATCTAAATATCTCCGCGACCTTCCACCGGAACGCGCTGCCGCGCGCCCCACTCCCCCCCGTTGCGTCAACAACACCGGGACGGGACCCCCGCCCCCTCGCTCCCCCGCGCGCCGCCGGGATCCCCACGTCCACAGCGGCCATGGCGGGCCCCAACATCCGCGCTTGCCTGGGATTCACCCCTCACTCCCCCACGAGCCCCCCTGCCCCGCACCCCTGCTCATGCTCATGCTCCGTCCGTCCCCTCGTGTGGCTGACCACGCCCGCTTTTTTTGATTTCACGCGCCTCTTCGGATCTTTATCTCCGTCCGTCCCCTCGTTATGCTCGAATCCTTTCGATAGGCTCGGCATTCAATGCTGCTTTCTTTGATTTCATGCGCCTCTTCAGATCTTTATCTCTAGCCTCTGGGCTGACTCATATCTTATCCTCTTTTTCTTGGCATGTTGATTCTGACAACTACAAACGTATATAACTTGCTAAGATTTGATCTAGAGGGGCAGTGTGGGACTATTAATTAGAATCTAAAATTGTAGCATATATAGGTCTAAGGAAATTTTTCTCCATGCAGCCGTAAGGGAGGTGGGGCAGGTGGTGAGGCTGAATTTTTTTAGCGGCCCATGGCAAAAAACTGGCCCATTGACGTGCGAAGCTCGTAAGAAACCGAACAAAAATTAGAAGAGGAGATGGACGGACGTACGAAACTGAACAAAAATTATAAGAGGAGGTGGACGGACCAAAAACGGACGAAATTATGGTGGTAAGAAGCGATAGGCCTTTTATTAGTAGGTATAGATATAGATTTTCTCCATCGATCTCACATACGTAATGCCCCTTGTGTTTCCGGTGCAACTTGTATGGATTACAAAGGAGGAACTCGAATGTTGCGCTGATCTTCCGCTGCTACGCTATCTCCAAGCCAAGACCAGGACCAACTCCATGCCTTCGATCTATGGGAACAGGTTGCGCCGCCATGGTTCTCGTGGGTACTAGATCATTGATGGCGCGCGTTGCAGCGCCCATCCATTTTGACAAGAAAATGATAGGTACTTGTAAATATGTGGTATTTGGCCATTAATTTTACTCACGAGCTCATATAATAAAAGGAAATTTAAATAAACCAAGCTACAAAACATGAATATTAAATTTGCATAAACTTACCCATAATTGGGTAGTAATCAAAGTGGAGAATTTAATAGGCTTTAAATTAAATAAATAAAAAGAGATACTTGATTGCTCAAGTAAACATTGTTTTGACTTTACAATTTATTTCTGTCACAACTTTACTGAAAGGTATAAGAACTAACAAAAATATTGTACCCTTTCAAAGGGGAGTAGTGCAGATTATGTCTAGCATAATGATGGCATCATATATAGCTACAATCGATATTATATGCAGTAGCATGAATAGCCGGAGCTCAGGGAAAGGCAAGCATGATCAATACCCCAAAAAAAATTGCCATTGCATTCGTGTCATGTGAGCAAAAACAATCTAGTTTTCAGGGCTTATTGCATCTACTTATGCTGCAAATTAAGGCCCCAACGAGTAACACATCACTGTATGACCAATCATCATGCACTGATGCCTTGCATAGACATGAACTGGCATTGATGCCATCCTCATAAAAATAGCATGAATAAAGCAACACATTGAGAAGTATATAAATTGACAAAATATGCCACCTTTATAAACAATATCCAAGTGCCTTGTTGTAATTGATCCCAGATAACTCAGACTACATGGATAATATACATCTGTAAGCGATCACAGAGCTTTGGCAGCCAAGATATATTTTAGTGCCCTGCAATCAGCTCCTTTCTCCCTCTGCAGAAACAGTACATGAGAAATTTTGGAATATATATTCGCTAAACAAAATACATTTTAAAATAAGACAATCTACAGTAATAATATGACACTATACGTCTTGCTATAAAACCAAGTTTCAGATTTCCTAGTTCGAAACCATTTTTTCACTTATTATGAAGTTGACCCATACATATTGCACATATTTCATTCTTTCTTCGATCAATCTCATAAAAAAATACAAATACAAAGTACATAATGACCATCAACTTATTACTCAAATCTGCTGAGAAAAAAAAAGAGAAGCTTCACTCAGTAGAAAACTGATGTGTTATTTCGTATAGACCATCTGTTTTTTTTAGGATGAAGTTTTCCAACTGAAGAAAGTAGACAATGAAATTGACGATCAATTAAATAGTACAATCAAACCTTCTCTTCAACACTACTCTATTTCTAGTTGATAGGTTTTGACATGGATGAACTTGATTGGACGATGGTAAGAGTAGTAGCAGGAAGCTATAAACAATATCAAGATCAATTATACAGTCCAAAAAAGTCATCATCAGCGTGCAAAAATAGGAAACCTTAAAAATATGGAGAAATTTGAGAAGGATCATCAGTTGTTGCCTAGCCGCTATTGCCGGAAGAGGTGCAGGACCAGCCAACCCCACATATGGATACAACGGCCAGACCGATCAGATGCACAGTTACTTCAACAGAACCATGTCACTTCTCAAGCTCATCGTCTCAATAGTCAAATGCCAAGATGTCTGACTGCCTATTTGGGATTGGAGTTACAGCGAGTGCCTAATTTTTATGTATCTAGCTTAATTCACTTTTCTTCAGGTTCTATCTCTCAACTAAGTAATCTAATGCAGAATGTTGATTAGTGTGTTATCTCTGCTCATAGGATTTTCATGTGTCACCAATCTTCTATGTTTTCATGTTATATTCAGATGAATCAGATCTTTACATCATGCTACTTTTTGGGATACTCCATCAGATGATTCTTTTGAAGATGCAGGGCACACGAAGTACCTTTGCCTTGCCATGGTGCTCAAGAACCACTGATGGTGCTCTAATCTGCAACACCTCACTACCACCCCGTGGAAACAATGCCTCTACTCCTGTACCTAGAGCGAATCTACCTAATTAAAATTCTCTTACATAAATATTCACTAGAGGGATGGGGATCAATATAACCCATCTTGATCCAGATCCAAAAGAATATCATTCTTGATTTGGGACGAAGACAGGGTTCTGGGATCCAGGAAATCAAGAGGCAGACGAACTACATGTGTTGAAATTAGCTATTGAGAAGACGAGACGAAGGGAGTAGTACCTGCTGGGTGGAAGCACGACAGCCATCTGGACGATTGCTCACCTAGGGATGCCGGTTCCACCAGCGGCGCTGCCAAGTCGTGGTGGGATCTGCCGCTCATGTTGAAGGTCAGGTTGGGGGGACACGCTTGTTGCCATGGCGCTGGTCTGGGTTGCAAGTGCAAAGAAAAAAAAGTTAAAACCCTTGAATTTTGTGCACTGAAATTAATATACATACATACCACAGGGAGTTAAAGTCTAAAACTGATGGAAAAAGATGTAACCAAAAATTACGTAATTGAACGGTTTCTGAAATCTCTAGCAGTTGATTCTTTCAGCCATATAAAAATACCTGTTAGTAGGAAAGTAGTGTTAGACGATATCCACTACAGAGTAAAAAAGAGATATGCCTAGTTGAAGCATCAGCCCAATATTGAAAGAACCTTTTCATCGAGATAAACCTGCAAGTATACATGAGACCAAACAGAATTGTGAAGATTCTGAAGAAAAAAAAGATCTACGAAGCAAGTTTGTGGAGATGAGATTAAACATTCATTAGCAGTAGTATTCCCAGAACTGTACTGCCTGCAAGTATATATCGGCCTATTTACCCATCTCTTGTTAAAAAAAATGTTATTTTACTAAATTAAAATATCATTTAACACTGTCACAACATAAACAAAGTAGAGATGTAGTCCAGCAAACGCACTTCACTTTCATCCTACAGTCAGCAGAACAAATTAATTCCAAGTGAAACTCACATTGGGAGGAGGCGTGCTGATATTAGGCACTCGGCGACACTGATGTCGACGGATCTCGGGACCGGTGGGAGGAGAGACGCGGCCTGGCCGCCAGGACCGACCGCGGCGAGTTGGGTTAGGACCTGAAGGGGCCGCAGGTGGAGCGCGAGCGCGGTGTGGATGGCGTGTCATCACCGGTGCTTGCGGTTGTGGTGCCCCTCCTGGAGCCGCCGGGTGTGGATGGGCAGATGAGGTCATGGAGGGCCTGAGGGAAGGGAGAAGCCGAAGAGGATGACTGGTGGTGGGTGCCCCGGCCGATCCCAGCGCGCACCTGTAACTCCGGTGGATTTAATGGCTCGCCTCGCATCGCCTTGGCTCGATCCCTCTCCTCTGTATCCGCAATTCCGCATCGCCTTTGGGTCGATCCCTCTCCCTTGTATCCCGCGTCGCTCTATCTCCTTCAGGAAAGAAAAAATAACGAGCGCAGCACCCTCTGCTTATGGGCCGAACAGGCCCAGTTTACCAGATTTCATCGTTTCGGCCTCCAGAGCAGCAGCCCATTAGGACAGCTGGGCCACATGCGCGACAGACAGCTGTAGACACGGGATCTGACGGCCAGAGATGCCCAGATCGCCAAATCGGACGGTCAGAAATGCAAATCGCTGAGAGAGCTCGCTTTAGGCTCGGTTATACTGTCCTAAATCAGTCCCCGATAGGGAATAAAAATAGGCTTTTCAGATGGAAAACCCACGGCTTCAGCCGGCGGATCACACGCGGGCGTCCGCCGCCTCGTCCATGCGACGTTTGTCCTGCGTGGGTTCACCTAGAATTATCTCTTGCGTTTTTGCAAGTGAGCCCTTGTTGTAGTTTGCCCACCGCAACAATTCATGTGTTGCAGGATCTGGATCCTCGAGGGTTGTTGGCCGCGCAGCCGAGGTACCCCGCCGCCGCTCCCTATCTTCCTCTCGCTCCACTCGCCGCGTAGACACATCCAAGGGCACCGCCATTGCGACGTCACCGATGCCGGCCCGAAGCCCCATGGAAGCGATCGGGCTCGCCCGTCGTCGGACTCCACCGCCGCTGTCGAGCTGTGCATGGCCGCCGCCGCCCAGATCTGCTAGTCCCCGGCCCTTCTCTGCACCTTGCTGTTCGCCCCGCGTCGCCAGCGTGTGTGCTGCCGCCGATTACCAGTTCGCCGCTTATGCCTGGGAAAAAAGAATTCTGCAACATCATCTTTGTTGCAAAAATGATTCGGCAACAAGAACTATGTTGCAAAAAATTCTGCAACAATTCCACTGTTGCAAAATATTTCTGTAACAAGACCTTTGTTGCAAAAATAATCTACTACAAGACATTTGTTGCAAAAAAAAAATCTATAACAAGACCTTTGTGGCAGTAACCAACACGTGAATCGGCCACACAATCCGCCAGATATGACGGCTGGCGACCGGGCCGATATTTTAAAATGATCGGCCAGTGGATGCGCAGCACGCCCCTTATCAGATTGATAGGAATATTTATCTGAGGTACTCCCTCCATTTACTTATACAAGGCCACTATGGAATATACATTTGGCATCTATACAAGGCCACCAACAGTAATCTAGAAAAAAATTAATGACATTTTCTCATACTAGCAACCTGTTTACTTGCAATCATAATGACACTAGCTACTTCCTCCACTCAGTTTCCTTGCATGCATGTTGCGTATTAATGGTCCCAGTAAACGAAAAGAAAAGCAAGCTTGCAACGTATGCATTAAATTTTATCTTGGTACCTGTAATAGGAGTTTGTGGCCTTGTATATAAAAATGAAGAGAGTAACTTGTGTGTAAATAACATATGGCGGCTGCTAGGGATCAACCGGAGAGAAATCATCCGCCTAGCCAGCCGTCGATTTGCACCACCAGAATTTGATTAGAGCCGCACGATCCCATGAACCACGGCAGGATCACAGCATCGATCACTCCATCCTAGCATGTTCAATTACAATCACTAGGAATGCTTGCTAGCTTGCACTAGCCATGCAGTAGTCACGTCGCTGGTCAGCTCACAGTAAAACGCCTACAAGCTCGCCACACAACGGCCACAGCTGCAGCGCTGGCGAGCTCAGGGTTGCAGTAACGACGCTGCTGCGACCATCCCCATGAAGCACCGGTCATGCTCCGGCGGCCCGGCGATGCTCCATCGTAACACCGGCAGCGCTCCGGGATGCTCCATTGCAGCACCGATGATGCTCCGGCGGCCCGGCAATGCTCCATCGTAACACCGGCAGCACTCCGGGATGCTCGATTGCAGCATCGATGATGCTCCGCCAGCCCCAGGATGCTCCATAGCAACACCGGCGATGCTCCGGGATGCTCCATAGCAACACCGATGATGCATTGAGGCTCCGCCGCAGCACGCGCAGCACCATGCGTGTTGCGTTGCCAGCTTTTGCCACCGGCGAGATACGTGGGTCGCAGCACCTCCCATGGCAGCAGCGTCCGGGTGGTGCTTCATTGCAACCCTCGCCGGAGCTTCAACAACCCCCGGCGCTTCACTGCAGCCCCGGCGGCGCTTCATTGCTGTTCGGATGCCAGTGCGCGGTTTCCACTCCAGCATTTGGTGAATGTTGACAAGAATTTTCTTTAGATAACAACATCAGTGGCTATAATTTGAATATCTGAAATGTGTAGATGTGAAGGGTGTGTTCAACTCATTCTAGAACTTTTATTAAAAAAAACTCAGTCTGAAACTAGAGTGGAAACTATTTTACTTTCAGAGAGAAGTAATAACTCTAGAGTAAGAAATCAAGGTTGCAAGAACAGAACTCCTACTTGAACTGAGCACTCCTTTTGTTCAGCCAATACTTCTTAGTCTGAATTCCAAAATTGGCTGCACTTTTGACACGATATCAAAGAAAACACAACAGGCATGTAAACCAAAGAAACATTTCTAGCCACTGATGATGCAAGCATAAGTATAGCCCACTAACCTCAAAATTCAAGGAACCAAGACTGATGTCAGAAGCAATGGCACGGCGCTGCCATGTATCCCTGGAAGTCTGCAGCTCTTGCAGCTCTTGCATCTCTAGCCTGACCTGCTCCAGCATGTCCTGCAACTTAGTCCATTGCTCCGATGCTGCTCTCACTTGCTTCATTATTTCCCCCACAATCTCCTTGCAGCCGCAGCAGCTTCCAGAGCGCAGCAAGTTGCAGTCTTCAGCCACAATCTGCAAGGAGAAAGATTTTAGCAGGACATAATTTAACTTTAACTCAAATTTTCTTTCAGTGCGCGTACTCAAAGCATGCTTGTAATGTAACATCTTTGGGTCAGAAAAAGGAAGAATCTACTGTCGTGCTCCATAGCAGCACCTCGACAGCCGCCGGTGAAGATTCACTGCAGCGCCTGTTGCCGGATATGCTCTCCGGACCACCTCCTTCCTCTCTCTCTCTCTCTCTCTCTCTCTCTCTCTCTCACACACACACACACACACACACAGATGAACAAGGACAGAGACGAGATTTTGTGCAGTGCAAGTTCTGCTGCTTTTCTGTTTCTTCTATCCTTTTATTCAGTGATCTAAAGACTTGCCGCAATGCTAGCAACAACCCCATCATGCCCGAGCCATCCCACGGGCAAAGTCGTGCAGCTGGCCTACTACCTATTCGCACGGAACACACAACAATCGTGCCCTCGTGCGCTAACAGAAAACTGAACTGAAAGTTTGAATGTTTCTGAAACTTCTGAAGAAAACTAACACCTACAGAATGGCTGCCATCGCAGTGTTATTGTCCGCAACTGAAATACCGCGACCACCGAGCGGCGGCGCTCCATCGCAGCACCGGCTGGCGGCTGCCCCGTCGAAGCTCCACCGCAGCATCCCATGTCGTCGGCGAAGCATCACTGCAACGT
This sequence comes from Thinopyrum elongatum, assembly GCA_011799875.1. NCBI lineage: Eukaryota > Viridiplantae > Streptophyta > Magnoliopsida > Poales > Poaceae > Thinopyrum > Thinopyrum elongatum. The sequence goes on along the minus strand of CM022303.1, from coordinate 39,057,952 downwards.
AGGGCGACAGCGACGGGGGCTGCGATGAAGCACGCGGCGGCGACGGCGGATACTGCGACGGAGCACGGCGGTGGACGGAGATGCTGCAACGCAGCAAGCGGTGGTGACGGTAGACCTTGCAGCACAACGCAGCAAGCGGTGGTGACGGTAGACCTTGCAGTAGCAAACAAGCCCCATGCACTCACGCCAGCGGCTAGGAGTGGTGATCGGCGCCTTGTCTTGCAGTATCGTCGCGGCTTACAGCGACGGTAGGTCCTGCCTTGCAGTCCCGTAGCGGAGGGTGGATGGAAAGTAGGAAAGGGGAATCGAAGGAAAAAGACGACGGAGAGAGGATAAGGTGGATGGGCCGGTGGGTGGGTCCCAAGTTAGATGCATCACGCGAGGGACGCGCCACGGAGAAAACGAGCGCCGCATGATCCAGGTGGATCGGACGACTCGCGGGGCGGTTGATGCCAGGGAGAAATCAGCCGGTTTAAAACAAGCCTTTTCCTTAACTATATAGTAAAACTAGAACAATGCCCATGCGTTGCAATGGGATATAAATATTCTAATACGTTAGCTTGTGATTTACCTGTCAATAATAATGCGATTGTGTGAATAAATGTTCATCAAATTCTGACCATGAATTATCTTATATTTTGATTAGAAGTTTGATAAGTAAATTAAAGTGGATTTGGTTCAGAAGGTAAGTAAATTAAGATGATTGATTATCATATAAATAAAAGGTTGGACGAAGGGGTGATGGGAAGAAAGATGAAACGTTTTTTTTAAGTAGTAGAGATAGAGATTTATACATCCGGCCAAGATTGTGCTTTCAATTGTCTTCCCAGGACCACGTAATTACAACCGATCAATTAAATTGCATAGCTCAGTATGGTATGTTTTCTTTCTTGGCTTTGAAGGACACGATCGAGTGAAGATACAATGGGAGCCGGCCGATGTGAGCTTCTTGTGGATCTCGACAGCGGTTTCCTTATGTAGCTGCGTCTCATGAACCCTAACCTCTCCAGCTGTTAAAAATGATGAAAGGGTGGCAGCCATTCTCACGCCATCCACGTCGGACATGAATAGTGGCCGAGCGGGCAGCAGCGGGCAGCGACGAGTGGCCGAGCGGGCAGGGACGAGAGAAAATGGGTCCACGGCAAGAGAAAAAGGGACCACGTCCGCTGCGTCGTGCAAGAGAAAGGTAGCGACCGCAGCGAGAAAATATCTCCTCTCTCTCCCTCCTCCCCTCCTCTTCTCCATGCCGTCGCCGCCTCCTCCTCTTCCCCGTCCCTCACGGCCGCCTCGCCCCCTCCGCCTTCAGCGCCTCCTCCTCCCCTTCCTCTCCTCCTTCCCTGCCTCCGGATCCAGACCACGTGATGTGGACGATGCAGCGCCATGGATTAGTCCCTGCTGTAGGGGAAAGAGAAGATGAGAGGGAGAGAGAGAAGGAAGGAGAGGAGGGAGAAAGAGAGAGGAAAGAGTAGCTGGAGGTGCGTCGGCCGGCGTCGGCGTTCGCTGGCGAGGTTGGGCAGGACCTGCGGTTGGCGGCGGCCGCTCGATCCACTCCTAGATCAGGAGCCGAGCCAGCGCCTCCGCCACTTCCCCTTGTTTCTCTCTCCGCCGCCACCTGTCCTCGCCTCTCCTTCCACCGTCGGCCGCCGCTGTTCTCCTACTCGCCACCGCCGCCGCCGTCGTCCACATGCTCCTCCTCACGACCACGGGTGGACGTTGGCCGAGGTCTAGCCTCCCATCCACACGCAGGTACTCCCCCACTCCCCTCCGTGCCCTCTCTCTGTTAAACTACGGAAGGGAGCCTATATGTTTCATCTTGTCAATCTAATTTGTCTGTGCATATTAGTATATAGTCACATTCAGAAAAGCTTGACTACACAGTAACAGAGTTTTTTTCTTTTAGTTTTTCAGATTATGCAAGTATCTACTTGGTCTGCATATTAGTACCGACTACCGACTAGCGAGCACTGGAACGACGACTTGGACCTGACGACTTGGATCTGATGACTTGGAATTCCAATCGACCGAGACATCAATTAATTGACTCAAAATGATGGTAAGGTGTCACCAAAAGTGCTTTGCCAGATGCGTCATTTTCGTCCTCTTCTATTCTTCCCATGCACCACACAGTACCAACAAAGGCAAAATTTGTTTGTGTGAAAGCGTCTGAACCATTGGCATTATTTGTTTCTCTGGTGAATAAATTGTTTCTCTGGTGAATAAATTGTGTCTGAACGCAGCATGCCTGAACCCTGAGCATTATTTGTTTCTCCGCTGAGCAAATTGTGTCTGGACGCAGAAAGTGAAAGCATCAGATTGAGTGATTCAGATCATACGCCTGTAAGTTCGACGATACTTCCTAACTATGACATTGATATGATCTCCCATATGCATATTTGACAAGTACTTATCATATGCATATTCAAATAGAAATTTTTATGCCCTTTATTAATAAAATATGATTAATGGCAAAACCTAATATAATATAATTTCATCTTATCGATACAATTTGTTTGTGTTGGAGGGGGGGGGGGGGGGGGGGGGGGGGGGGGGGGGGGGGGGGATATATTAGTGTAGTCATCTATAATCTATAATACCTAAATAGTTCATCCCCACTATCCTATTTCTCTTGACATGCAAGCTATCCACCTCATCATTGTTGCCACATCATCAATTCTTAGCATGCATAGTACATCCATGCATCCACGTCATTATTTATTTTGTGGAATAATTATGACAAGTAGTTAGTAGTACTACATTCGTTATAGCTTATTAGTCCAGCCGGACAGGAAGCGCCGTTCGTTTTACAGCTGGAGATCAGTTTTTTTTTCCCTCGGTCTTCCTCCTGTACGTGCGCCGTTTGAGATAAAGAAATCTGCTATACATAAGTAAGAGAACTTTGTAGCGCTTGAAATCAGGTGTAACTGCTTCAGTTAATCCCTCACGGCGCATTGTCTTCCCTTTCCTTCGTATACATCTCTCATTTGTCCTCTCCCATCCCATCGTCGCTTTCCAAACTTCACCAACTCTCCCTCTTCGCTTGCCAGTGTCGTCGAGTCCGTCCTTTTCCTCTCCTCGATTGCGCGGAACCGGATCTGGAATAGCCGCACTGCCGGAGTAGTTAGGTTTATTTGTTGAGTCTAACTGACTTTCTGAGTTTTCCAACAGACCGGGACGGCTGGAGGACTCTTGCAGCTGATGTAGTTCGTGAACGAACCATCTAAATTTCGTTTTCCTCAATAAATTTATTGCAGTTTGACATCCATGGTGAGATTGACCTGTATCTAATTAATAAGAGGTACGATGTGGCAATTTTTTCTTTGGATTTGGCATAAGTATGAGAACGGAGCACCCAGTCAGATCGGCATCATGCCACACACGCATCTAATTATCTGTCAAATCAATTCCTAATACATGTAACTATTTCTGTCCTGTAGTACTCCCGACATCCAACGAACGGCGATATAGCACACTGCGGCTAGCGGTAGCGGTAGCTGGCAGCTTGATCAGGAATTCAGGATAGGCAGCACTGGTGTGCCGAGGTGTTCCCTGACATCTATAGTGCGGTCTGCAGAAAAGATACTTCGTAACTCCCCAGATCCCAAAATATGTACCAATCGAGGTGTGCCAAAATGCCATGGATTGATCTAATTTACTCCAGATCATTGTGTTCGTGCAAAACCCTTGATTTTATCAACCATGTCAATCAACTATTTAGGAAAGCAATGATATCATCCACTCGATGAAACTCATGTTATTCCATTCCATTTGCAGGTCCACAATTGCACATATTACTGTTGTGTATTGCTGAAAATGTCCAATGAAATTACTTTGCAAAAGTGCAGAAGTTTCATTTGATGATCTGCCATTCAAAAATTTCTTTGTTATTCAGCGCAACTTCTTATATTAATTAGTAGTGATGCAAGATGAATCCACCTTCTCTGAATAATAGAAGGGCCTTGATGTTTACATGTAATTTGATGATATTTCGAGTAAAGGACCAATTGCAGGCAATATTTTCCGCAGCAACGCGTGGGGAGTTATCTAGTATTAGAAAAGCTTGACTGCATACTAAATAGTTGGTGTCTTCTAATTTTTCAGAATATCCAAGCATACTGACAGAAACAAGTAACAAATACAGGAACGATGACTTGACTTCCAAACGACCGAGGCATGATCAATTGACTCAAATGGACGGTAAGGTGTCACCGAAAGTGCCTTCCAGATGTGTTGTTTTCTCCCAGGCCCATGTACCTTACCGTACATGACAAGGCAAAATTGGATTGTGTGAAAACTTGTGAACCCCGAGCATTGTTTGTTTCTCTTGTGGATATAAATTATGTCTGAACGCAGCAAGTGAAAGCATCAAGTTGAGTGATGCAGATCAATCCTTGCCGTTTTTCAGTTGTAGTACACGAGCAGCCCTCCCGAATTAATGGTGCAGAAAGGATGAGATCATCGACAACCACTTTCATTCTGAATTTGAGTTACCTGCTATTACAACAACACAACGAAGTCGCGTGATCAAATGTCATTCAGGTGAGACTTGAGAGAGCTGGCAGGACGAACAAGGAATTTTACAAAACGGTGTTCAGCGAGCTGGGCTCTCCTTCCACCAATATGAATGCCTAGCCTCAAACTTGCCTTACTTTTTTTGGAATTGCTCTTTTTATCTGTTGGATCATTCTTTTGTTAGTAAGAAATTTCTGCATTTTAGTGTAACCTAAATCTGCTCATTTCATTCACGCATTACAGTTAACTGTTTTTAGTGGTGTCATGGTTATATTGGGAAAAGGTGAAACTTTGCTTTCCTTTGGAAGTTTAGTTACAGCAGAAGCGTGCATTCTATTTATTGAAAAGTTAAATCACCCACCACTACAATATCTTCATAAGAATCTTTTTTCTACAGTTAGCACAAAGAAGATGCTTCTGGCCTACTACATGAACTCGTTCTTGCTGACTTTGTCCTCTGTTTATTTGCTCCGCGAGGTAAGATCTTACTTGCTCGTCTCATGTTTGATAAAATATATGTGAGCTGCACCATTCTGTGTTTCATGTTTCCTTGTCGTGTAGGTTCTTTGTTGTTTCGTGGGACGTCTGTGTCGTTAACCAACAAGGTTGGATCTGTTCTGATTGGCTTGGTTGATTAGTGCTTGATGAACAGCCTATGAATCTATGTGTTTGTGCGGCCAGCTTCCCTGTCTATTTGTTTTTTTGGTTCATCTACCATACTTGTCGTACTATGTATGGGGTTTTGCTTCAGATCTCGTCAGGAAAACAACTTTCCTTCTTTCTTTATGGTTGTCCTGCTGGTTTAGTCCTATGCATACACCGTCCTCTTCCTGGTTGATTAGGTGCTTGTAGGCCATTGGTTCATGCCCGTGCTTGTATATTATGGCCTGTTTTCTTACCTTTTGCTAATTCCCAGTAAACTACAAGTCTTGCTCAAGTTAGTGCATTAAAGGAAATATATGCAGAAAGTGTTAGTTGCTGCTTGCTAATAAAGGAATGATGGCTCCATCAATAGAAAATAAATATGTAGGTTACAAAATACAGTCACACATATACACCACTTGCTTATTGTTAAACGTGCTTGCTTTTTCTTTTATCTTTCATAAACCTCTGATTCCTTTTCAGGTTTCCGATTTCCTTTTGTTCTACATGCGCTGTTATCATTACTTCCTCTCCCCTCGCCGGCTCGTCATCTGCTTGCTATCAAGGTTTGTGCTTTCTGTTTGACCTTTGTCTTCTCATACTGCTGTAGTACTACCGAGGCACGGTTGATCTTCTATGGTCTTCGAGGCATGACTTTAACCACTGATACATACACAACTAGATGGATTGGACGTTTATGAATGTCATCATTGTATTTATCTTACAAAATGCGTGAGTCTAACTAATTACAAGTGAAAACATTTCTTGCCATCGAAACGGAATGGTAGTTTCCCCTGCATTGCGATAATTAATTTACATCTGCATTATAGTAAGCTCGAAATCTGATTAAGTGTCATCAGAAATGAGCATGGATTAGTTTATGAATAAGAAAGCTTTCTTACTCCAATGGGGCTTAGTGTCGCAGCAATATCTCGGTTTTGTTTCTCCGCAAGAACTCTAGCTATATGTAATAGTGCTATAAATTTCAGCATCGCATGAAGTACATCAAAAGTTGTCCTCAATCACCACTACTATTCTAATTTTCATTGCAGCTTTCTGAAATAAGTTTTGTCATCTCACTGAATGTTAAAAAACAATGAGGGCACCTTAAGTGAAAGCATAGAACTGCCAAAGTAGCACAGTCCTTCCAAAGTAAAATTCTCACTCACTGTTTTGATTCAGCAGGATTGATTTTCAGATAATATAGGAGAGTGGATGGTTCTATTCTTCGGTTTTGAATGGCATAACATAAGGAGAGTAGCCTATTGTAAATTTCGCATACTGATCGAGAGTCATCAATCCTTCCAAAGGTGATTTCTGTATTTGTCTTGGTTAAGTGCGTTCACTTTGCAGCAATGTCAGCATGGGATCACAATCACTTGATTGACTTAAAGGTTCCAAGCGATGTTTAAATGAAGTCATCAGTTTTATACATTCATACAACTGAGGGTTGCTTCGGATTGTGCCTACCTCTGGGTTTAATTTTCTAGATTCCATTGATATAACTTGCAGGCTGCTGTAACTCTTATCATGTATTAACTGAAACTCATAAACCAAGTTGCCCTGCTGATGTTTTAAAGCTCACTCCTTCAGAGAGATGGTGGTTTACTTCCTGTACCACATGAATATAGATGCTCTAATCCCGTGTCTTCTGGCACCGATGCGTTGCACACTTAGTTATTAGTATGTTGTGCTTTTAGTGTATCATTCTTAACGGTAATGGAATGTTTCCCTCAAATAAATTGCTATGTATTGAATTTGCTACATCAGTGCAAAGGGTGATGATGAGGTTGAGTTCGTCCTCCTTAAGAAGATGTATGCTTCAGCAACTCTTTTCCAGATTCTTCATGTTGATGTACGGCCTCACATATTTAGTTACTGTTTTGTTCGGAAACATCTTATTTTCTGTGTTTTCTTGTTAAAGCATACAAGAAACTTCTTTCATCTAATGCATATAACCTTCTATTGTGTAGGAGAAAGCTTGAGCCAGGAGAGGATGCACCAAAGGAAAATGGCGAGGCATGCATTGAATTCTATCCATCTGAACACTATATAACCAAAGGGCTTGAAAAGAAATCAGTATACGCCTATATATACTGCGAGGTAGAAGAAGCTAAGGATGATCTCGCGCAGAGGCTCTTATATACATGGAAGTTTCCCACAACAAGGTACTACAAGACTTCAACTATGATAAACTGCAGTCACTTCCCGCAAAAAATGCAGTCAGTTCAACAAAAGAGCAGATTAAACAAGAGCTCAAAGAGAAGGATGAGATGACAGAATGTCTATGCAGCAACTGACATAGCAATTTGGGCACTGATTACACAATGGTTAGAAAACTTAATGATAAACCACAAGTATAGGGGATTGCAACAGTTTTTGATGGTAGAGTATTCAACCCAAATTTATTGATTCGACACAAGGGGAGCCAAAGAATATTCTCAAGTATTAGCAGCTGAGTTGTCAATTCAACCACACCTGGAAGACTTAATATCTGCAGCAAAATATTTAGTAACAAAGTAGTAGGGAAGTAACGGTAATAGTGGCAAAAGTAACAGTAGCAGTTTTGTAGCAATCGTAACAGTGGCAACGGAAAAGTAACTTAGCAAAGATCAATATGAAACGAACTCGTAGGCAATGGATCAATGATGGATAATTATGTCGGATGGCATTCATCATGCAACAGTTATAATCTAGGGTGACACAGAACTAGCTCCAATTCATCAATATAATATGGGCATGTATTCCGAATATAGTCATACGTGCTTATGGAAAAGAACTTGCATGACATCTTTTGTCCTATCCTCCCATGGCAGCGGGGTCCTATTAGAAACTAAGGTATATTAAGGCCTCCTTTTAATAGAGTACCGGACCAAAGAATTAGCACTTAGTGAATACATGAACTCCTCAAACTATGGTCATCACCGGGAAGTGTCCCGACTATTGTCACTCCGGGGTTGCCGGATCATAACACGTAGTAGGTGACTATAACTTGCAAGATAGGATCTAGAACACAAATATATTCATGAAAACATAATAGGTTCAGATCTAAAATCATGGCACTCGGACCCTAGTGACAAGCATTAAGCATAGCAAAGTCATATCAATATCAATCTTAGAACATAGTGGATACTAGGGATCAAACCCTAACAAAACTAACTCGATTACATGGTAAATCTCATCCAACCCATCACCGTCCAGCAAGCCTATGATGGAATTACTCACGCACGGCGGTGAGCATCATGAAATTGGTGATGGAGGAAGATTGGTGATGATGATGGCGACGATTTTCCCTCTCCGGAGCCCCGAACGGACTCCAGATCTGGTCTCCCGATGAAGAACAGGGGGTGACGGCGGCTCCGTATCGTAAAACGCGATGAATCCTTCTCTCTGATTTTTTTCTCTCCGAACGTGAATATATAGAGTTGGAGTTGAGATCGGTGGAGCCTCGTGGGACCCACAAGACCAGAGGGCGCGCCCTGAGGGGGTGGGCGTGCCCTCCACCCTTGTGGACAGGGTGTGGGTCCCCTCCGGTTGATTCTTTCACCAATATTTTTTATTTATTCCAAAAATAATCTCTGTGAAGTTTCAGGTCATTCTGAGAATTTTTAATTTTGCACAAAAATAACACCATGGCAATTCTGCTGAAAACAGCGTCAGGCCGGGTTAGTTCCATTCAAATCATGCAAATTAGAGTCCAAAACAAGGGCAAAAGAGTTTGAAAAAGTAGATACGATGGAGACGTATCAACTCCCCCAAGTTTAACCCATTGCTTGTCCTCAAGCAATTCGGTTGACAAACTGAAAGTGATAAAGAAAAACTTTTACAAACTCTGTTTGATCTTGTTGTTGCAAATATGTAAAGCCAGCATTCAAGTTTTCAGCAAAGATTATGAACTAACCATATTCACAATAATATTTAGGTCTCACATTTACTTATATCAATGGCATAATCAACTAGCGAGCAATAATAATAAATCTTGGATGACAACACTTTCTCAAAACAATCATGATATGATATAACAAGATGGTATCTCGCTAGCCCTTTCTGAAAACGTAAAACATAATGTAGAGCACCCCTGAAGATCAAGGACTGACTAGACATTGTAATTAATGGTAAAAGAGATCCAGTCACAGTCATACTCAATATCAATTAATAACAATGCATACAAATGACAGTGGTGCTCTCTAACTGGTGCTTTTTATAAGAAGATAATGACTCAGCAACAAAAGTAAATAGATAGGCCCTTCGCAGAGGGAAGCAGGGATTTGCAGAGATGCCAGAGCTCGAGTTTTTGAAACAGAGATAAATAATATTTTGAGCGGCATGCTTTCATTGTCAACATAACAACCAAGATATCTCGGTATCTTCCATACTAGATACATTATAGGCGGTTCCCAAATAGAATGGTAAAGTTTATACTCCCCCACCACCAACAAGCACACTCCACGGCTGGTCCGAAACAACGGGTACCATCCAACTAATAACAGTCCTGGGGGAGTTTTGTTTGCAATTATATTTTGATTTGATTTGAGCATTGGACTGGGCATCCCGGTTACCAGACATTTTCTCGTGAATGATGAGCGGAGTCCACTCATCGTGAGAATAACCCATCTAGCATGGAAGATACTGACAGCCCCAGTCGCTACATGAGTGATTCGGGCATACAAAACAGATTATCATTTGAAGGTTTAGAGTTTGGCACATGCAAATTTACTTAGAACGGCAGGTAAATACCGCATATAGGTAGGTATGGTGGACTCATATGGAACAACTTTGGGTTTATGGAAGTGGATGCACAAGCAGTATTCCCGCTTAGTACAAGTGAAGGCTAGAAAAAGGTTGAGAAGCGACCAACTAGAGAGCGACAACAGTCATAAACATGCATTGAGATGAACCAATATTGAGTGCAAGCATGAGTAGGATATAAATCACCATGAACACAAATATCGTGGAGACTATGTTGATTTTGTTTCAACTACATGCATGAACATGTGCTAAGTCAAGCCACTCGAATCATTCAAAGGAGGATACCATCCTATCATACTACATCACAATCATTTTAAAAACATGTTGGCATGCAAGGTAAACCATTATAAACTCCTAGCTAAATAAGCATGGCATGAGTAACTATAATCTCTAATTGTCATTGCAAACATGTTTCATTCATAATAGGCTGAATCAGGAACGATGAACTAATCACATTTACAAAAACAAGATAGGTCGAGTTCATACCAGCTTTTCCTCGTCTCAATCATTTCATCATATATCATCATTATTGCCTTTCACTTGCACGACCGAACAGTGTGGATAATATTAATAGTGTACGTTTATTGGACTAAGCTGGAATCTGCAAACATTTATTCAAAGGAGAAGACAAGGTAATATGGGCTCTTTGTTAGATCAACAATAATGCAAATGAGAGCCACTCAATATTTTCATCGTGGTCTTCTCCTCTCGACCCCCAAAGAAAAGAAAAGAACTTAAAAAAACACACTGAAATGTTTCTGAAGTTTTTGTTTTTCTGAAGAAGATAAAACAAGAACGAGAAAAACTATTTACACGGGAAAGCTCCCAACAGCCAAAAGAAGAACGAGAATTTTTTTGAGTTTTCTTTTAATACTACAACTAAATAAGCATGGAAAGTAAACTAAGCTACAACTAATTTTTTTTCTTAAGGTTCTTCAAACACACAAGAAGAAAGCGGGAAAAAGAAATAAACTAATATGGATAATACAATGAAAAAGTATGAACACCGACAACTGAAATGAGTGTGTGAACATGAATGTAATGTCGGTGAGAAATACGTACTCCCCCAAGCTTAGGCTTTTGGCCTAAGTTGGTCTAAGCCCATGGATCAAAGTAGCCCTCCCCGGTGTACTGAGGAGGATCCTGGGGGTCCCACTGGTTAGCGAGCTCCTGTGGCTCTCACTGATAGATAGACTCCTGATATGGGTCAGGTGATGGCTCTGGCTCAGGAACTGGGGATCGTGTCCCTTCCCAGTATGCATGAATTTCCGCGGGCAAAACGAAGTACCTGCCTGAATGAATATCGAACGAAGTAGGTGCCGGCAAGGTAATAATCTGAAAAGTATCCTTGCTAAATATCAAGTTATAAATGAGTCTCTTTTCCTCATCATAGCGAATAAATTTATGTGCTACCATGCTTTCATAATCTAAGTATATAGTGGGTAGCAGTTTCTCCTCTTTTTCATCGTGCCTAATGGGTATCTCAAAGCGTCTAGCAAGGCGGGAGGCAAAGATACCTCCGAAAATAGGACCCTTTGTACGGTTTAAACTCAGCGCCTAAACTGAAAGTTCTATCATGAAGTAAAGCATGGCGCAAAATGGCAAGGTCAGGAGCACTAAGGCCTCTACTCTCCCCGCGACCAATTAAACATCTCCCAGCAAATACTGAGTAGTAGCGCAAAACAGGAAAATGTAAACTAGCCACACTCTCGCCTCCGACACCTTTCTCCTTTCCCCTATAGTAACTTCATCAATAAAATCTTCCACATCTCTAGGACGTGGTTCTTCGACACTACCCTCATAAGGTAATTTACAAACCTCATAAAAGTCATAAAGCGTCATCTCCTTATGCTCATCATATAAATGAAACTCTACCGTGGGTGGTGATCTCCTAGCATGAAAATGAAAATTTTGCATGAAAGTATTAGTTAGTAGGAGATACTGATCACACTGATCATGGAGGAAGTCGGTGATGCCTGCATTCTCAGCCAAATAATAGAAATCCTCATAAATTTCGGCCGCATCCAAGAATGCATCACATGGCCGAATCTCCGCGGTGTGAGGAAGATTGTACTTGGGCTTCTCCTTCTTCTCATTCTCTTTTTCCTTTGAACCCCGGTTCGAAGAGCCTCTCAACAATCTCCTCATCATTTTCTTCCTCTGAAAATTTCTGAAATTTTTAGTGATTCAAAATAAAAGTGAACCAAACTCAACAAGATTGATAGCAACTACTCCTACAAGTGCCTAGAGGCTATATCATGCATCAAAATTACTTTGGACCATATAAATTTGACATGCAAGCTCAAGAACAGGGTCACCATAGCAGCAAAAATTTGCAATAAATAAAACACTAGAACAAAAACTAATTGGACCATTGGAGGAGTCACATAGTGAAGATCAATCCCCCAAAGCAGTTTTGTGAATGGAGCTTTGAGCAAGGAGATAAAAAATGGCAGCAAAATGAGCAAGAACATGGGTTTGAGCTACGGGATGATATTTTCTGTAGGAAGACAAAGTGGATGGGTGCTGGAATAAGTGGAGGGGACCCACGTGGGACCCACAAGACAGGGGGCGCGCCCTCCACCCTTGTGGCCCACTGGTGAAGCCCCCTGGTGTGTTCTCTGTGCCAGACATTCTCAAATATTCTATAAAAAATTATACTAAATTTTCAGGGCTTTTGGAGAACATTTATTTTTGGAACATTTTTTTATTTCACGGATAATTCAGAAAATAGACAGAAAATATAATTTTTTCTTTATTTAATCTAAATAACAGAAAGTAAAAAGTGGGTATAGAAGGTTGTGCTTTCTAAATTCATCCATCTCATGCTCATCAAAAGGAATCCATTAACAAGGTTGGTCAAGTCTTATTAACAAACTTCTTTCGAATAACATGAAACCGGAGAATTTTCGAATAACACTAGGTTACCTCAACGGGGATATGCATGTCCCCAACAATAAGAATATCATATTTCTTTTTAACAGTAGGAAGAGGGAATTCAAAACCTTTAATAGTAATAGTTGAAATTTTCCCAATAGAATTGATACTATGGACTTGAGGTTGTTTCTTTGGAAAGTGTACCGTATACTCATTACCATTAACATGAAAAGTGACATTGCCTTTGTTACAATCAATAATAGCCCCTGCAGTATTGAAAAAGGGTCTACCAAGGATGATCGACATACTGTCGTCCTCGGGAATATCAAGAATAACAAAGTCCGTTAAGATAGTAACATTTGCAGCCACAACAGGCACATCCTCACAAATACCGATGGGTATAGCAGTTGATTTATCAGCCGTTTGCAAAGAGATTTCAGTAGGTGTCAACTTATTCAATTCAAGTCTACGATACAAAGAGAAGGGCATAACACTAACACCGGCTCCAAGATCACATAAAGCAGTTTTAACATAGTTTCTTTTAATAGAGCATGGTATAGTTAGTACTCCTGGGTCTCCTACTTTCTTTGGTATTCCACCCTTAAAAGTGTAATTAGCAAGCATGGTGAAAATTTCAGCTTCCGGTATCTTTCTTTTATTTGTAACAATATCCTTCATATACTTAGCATAAGGAGGCATTTTAAGCATATCAGTCAAACGCATACACAAAAAGATAGGTCTAATTATTTCAGCAAAGCGCTCAAAATCCTCATCATCCTTTTTCTTGGATGGCTTAGGAGGAAAGGGCATGGATTTCTGAACCCATGGTTCTCTTTCTCTACCATGTTTCCTAGCAACGAAGTCTCTCTTATCATAACGTTGATTCTTTGACTGTGGATTATCAAGATCAACAGCAGGTTCAATCTCTACATCATTATCATTACTAGGTTGAGCATCAACATGAACATCATCATTAACATTATCACTAGGTTCATGTTCATCACCAGATTGTGTCTCAGCATCAGAAATAGAAATATCATTGGGATTCTCAGGTGTATCTATAACAGGTTCACTAGAAGCATAAAAAGTCCTATCAGTTTTCTTTTTCTTTTTATTAGAAGGACTAGGTGCATCAGTATTAATTCTCTGAGAATCTTGCTCAACTCTCTTAGGATGGCCCTTAGGATACAAAGGTTCCTGAGTCATTTTACCACCTCTAGTCATAACCCTAACAGCATTATCATTATTCTTACTATTCAACTCATTAAGCAAATCATATTGTGCCTTAAGTATTTGTTCTACTTGAGTTATAACCATGGAAGCTTGTTTACTAATAAGCTTAAGATCATTAACAGTTCTACTCATATAATCACCCAAGTGGTCAAGCATGTAAGCATTACGTTTCAATTGTCTACTAACATAAGCATTGAAGTTTTCTTGTTTAACAATAAAATTATCAAACTCATCTAAGCATTGACTAGCAGACTTATTATGAGGAATATCACCTTCATCAAATCTATAGAGAGAGTTTACCTCAACTACCGGTGTCGGGTTATCGAGACCATGTATTTCTTCAATAGGTGGTAAATTCTTAACATCTTGAGCTTTAATACCTTTTTCTTCCATAGATTTCTTTGCCTCTTGCATATCTTCAGGACTGAGAAATAGAATAGAATACCCCTTTTCTTCGGAGTTGGCTTAGGAGTTGGTTCAGGAAGAGTCCAATCATTATCATTATTCAATATATTATTCAATAGCAATTCAGCTTGCTCAACAGTTCGTTCCCTGAAAACACAACCAGCACAACTATCCAGGTGGTCTCTGGAAGCATCGGTTAGTCCATTATAAATGTCACGCCCCAAGTGAGTCTTAGCAGTGACAATCGCCACATGCTTATAAATCTCAAATTTATAAGCATGTTAGGCTAGTAAACAAATTATTTTCCAGTATGTACAAGAGCCAACTTTATTCATTACTAGCTATTACAAAGGTTATGATACATGCAACTTCTTTATTTATTCCCAACCCGTAGAGCTACTCCTGCTATTCATCATTCTCATCAGCACATCCATCATTTGCTACTTCTGCAAAATCAACAACAATAGCAAGAATGAGTATGATCTCATACTCAGCAAGCACACGGGTACAAAGGAACTTCTCACGGCAAAAGTGACAAAAACACAAGGGTTAGTTGTAAAGAAAGAGTTTGATGGCAGAGGAAGATAATAGAGATTAATTTAAAGAAAAGAAAAGAAATAACTGGCATCACATATGACCGCAAGCTTCCCGACCCGGGAGTCACAGGGGTGAAATTTCACACTTTTACACTCTTAAGAGGGGTACTCCGACGTCAACAGCCTCGACCAGAACCACACAGGCTCTAGTAGAGCCGAGCTCTATATTCCCCCAAGAACCGACCACTCGACTTACTAGTGTCGATCGCTCCTACGGATCCATCATTGACACGCTTCCGAAAGAGTGTCGTTCTTAGCGGAGAACTCAGACAGTCCCATACCTGAACTGTGACCGGTACATTATGTTTGCCGTCGTAACACCAGATTTTTATAAAATTTACTAGACAAGGATTAGCAAGAGGAAATACATGCAAGATAAATATTTCTATGCTTTTCACAGAACCAACCATCCATGCATGAGCCATTAATCCATGTGCTCACATGCATGTACCAAGGATTTCCCCACCGTGAACATAAAACAAAAAGGTAGTACTGTGGTATGCATGCTAGCTTCAAGAGATGTACAGGAATCAAATCACACGAACAGTGCACATTGTAGAGCTTCAGAAATACTACTAGCTATAGAGCATGGCATGACTGTGAGACAAACAAGGAATAGGACAGCTAGAAAGGCTAGATGGAACGCATGCTTGCCTGACTCGCTGCTTCCTCCGAGCACTCTTGCCGATCAGTGTGATTCTATTCCATGCAAAGCTAGCTAGTGAACTGGTTTGTATGTTGGGATGAGTACTACGGCGTGCTCTTGCTCCTCTATTTATAGGTATGGTAGGGTAGGGACTGGAGCTGGATAAGTGTAACTCAGAAATATCTACAGCCTCGGTGTCCCTAGATTTTACAGCTGCTTGTACTTTAACATCACACGTGCCTAGCTGACTCAACAGAGCATTAAATACTACAGATAAGTGCAAGCTTGAGCTGCAAAATATCTTGTACCACACCCACACGTGGCCCTCCTACCCGAAAGCTCTACAAGCATGTTCTCCTAATACATATCCTTCCACATTAAGGAACTAAGTTGACTACTCTTACTTAGTACTAACCAATGATTGCCAATGATTGATTTTATCTAATTAAGATGATAATTACTACTCCAGCGTTGTGCTAATTTCTTTTAATTTACCAAATACAAGACCTTATTTATACTAATAAACACGGGTATTACATCCTCCCCTACTTATAGAAATTTCGTCCTCGAAATTTAATTAGCCGTAAACTGGAGATGTGGAAAGCATGCGCGCAGATCATCTTCTTTTTCCCAAGTCGCCTCCTCCTCTGTATGGTTGCTCCATTGGACTTTTACAAACCGAATGGTCCATTTTCTCATTACCCTATCTTTCACATCCAAAATCTTTATTGGGTGCTCTTCATAGGATAGATCAGGCTGCAGCTCGGTGAGTGGTAATTCTACTCTTTTTGGTGGGAGTTCACACTTCTTTAAAGTGGATACATGGAACACGTTGTGTATCCCGGATAAATTTGGGGGTAATTCCAGACGATAAGCGACAGCTCCAACTTTATTTATGATTTGAAATGGCCCGACATATCTTGGACTTAATTTTCCACGTAGGCCAAAACGTCTCGTCCCTTTCTTTGGAGAAACTTTCAGATAGACAAAGTCTCCTGCCTTAAACTCAACTTCTCTGCGCTTTTTATCCGCTTGAGTCTTTTGTCGACTTTGTGCTGCCTTTAGGTGCTCACGAACAATTCGTAATTTTTCCTCGGCCTGTTGAACTAAATCTGGGCCTAGATATTTCCTTTCTCCTATTTCTTCCCAGCAGATTGGAGAGCGACACCTCTTACCATATAATGCTTCTTAAGGAGCCATTTTAATACTTGACTGATAACTATTATTGTATGCGAATTTTACCAGAGGAAGTGATTCATCCCATTTTTCCTTGAAGTCTAACACACTTGCTCGCAACATATCCTCCAATATTTGTATAACTCGTTTTGACTGTCCATCGGATTGAGGATGATACGCCGTACTAAAATTTAACTTTGTTCCCAATGCCTTATGTAAACTTTTCCAAAATCCTGAGACAAATCTCGGATCTCGATCAGATGTAATGTCAATAGGAACTCCATAATTAGCAACTATCTCCTTGATGTATAATTTAGCTAATTTTTCAAGAGAAAATGTTTTCTTTACCGGGATAAATTGTGCCACTTTGGTCAATCTGTCTACTATGACCCATATAGCATCGTATCCTGCAGAAGTTCGAGGTAGACCCGTGACAAAATCCATACTAATTTCTTCCCATTTCCAAGTCGGAATTTTTAAAGGTTGTAGAAGACCGGCTGGTTTTTTATGGTCTACCTTTACTTGCTGACATATTGGACATTCTAAAACAAATTTTGCAATTTCTCTCTTCATATTGGGCCACCAAAAATTCCCTTTAATGTCATGATACATCTTTGTGCTCCCTGGGTGCACGGTGTATGGTGTGGAGTGTGCCTCTTGCATAATTTCCAACTTTAAATCTGACTGGTCCGGGACACAAATGCGGTTTCTCAACCATACAGACCCATCACTTCGTATATGAAACTCTGATGGCTTTCCTTGTTCTATCCCTTTTCGGAGGTTCAAAAGAAAGGGGTCATCCATTTGTTTCATCTGAATTTTGTCTTGCAGATCAGGCTTGACTTGTAATGCCATAACAGTGCTAGTTGAATCACGTACATATACTTCCATACCCAATTTCTCCATGTCCCTCAAAATTTCTCTTTGTGTATTGATTAGACATGCCATGTTGCAATCAGCCTTTCTACTAAGTGCATCAGCCACAACGTTAGCTTTACCTGGATGGTAATTTATGTTGATATCATAATCCTTAAGTAACTCTAGCCACCTTCGTTGTCGCATGTTTAATTCCTTCTGGGTGAATGTATTTCAGGCTCTTATGATCTGTAAAAATTTCACAGCGTTCTCCATACAAATGATGCCTCCATATTTTTAATGCAAAGATGACAGCGCCCAATTCCAAATCATGAGTTGGATAATTTTTCTCGTGTGTCTTTAGCTGTCGAGAAGCATAAGCAATTACCTTATTGTTTTGCATAAGCACACAACCCAAGCCTATTTTTGAAGCATCACAGAATATAGTAAATCCAATTCCACTGATTGGCACTGCTAGAACAGGGGCCGTCACCAATCGCCGCTTTAATTCTTGGAAGTTTTCTTCACATTTTTCATCCCAAATAAATTTTGTCCCTTTTCGAGTGAGTTGTGTCAATGGTGCTGCTAGCTATGCAAAGCCTTCGATAAATCTTCGGTAATAACCTGCTAATCCCAAGAAACTTCTTATTTTCTGGAACGGTGGTTGGCCTCTTCCAACCTACTATTGCCTGAATCTTTGTTGGATCTGGTGATATTCCTTCCCCTGAAATAACGTGTCCTAGAAAAGACACCTTATTTAACCAGAATTCACATTTCTTCAATTTTGCATATAATTTATGCTTCCTTAATGTCTGAAGAACTATTTCTAGGTGTTGAGCATGCTCTTCTTCTGTCTTTGAATAAATCAAAATATCATCAATAAATACGACTACGAACTGATCCAAAAATGGTCTGAACACTCGGTTCATCAAATCCATGAAGGCCGCGGGAGCATTTGTTAATCCGAATAGCATAACAACATACTCATAATTCCCATATCTTGTGCAGAACGCTGTTTTTGGAATATCTCCATCCTTTATTTTTAACTGATGATATCCTGACTGCAAATCGATCTTTGAAAATACTCGAGACCCTTGTAATTGATCGAACAAATCATCAATCCTTGGTAATGGATATCGGTTCTTAATAGTTACCTTGTTTAGCTCCCGATAATCCACACAAAGTTGCCAACTTCCGTCCTTCTTTTTCACAAACAACACCGGAGCGCCCCATGGTGACATGCTAGGTCGAATGAATTGTTTTTCTTCTAGCTCCTTAATCTGCCTTTTCAACTCCTTTAGTTCAGCAGGTGACATTCTGTACGGACTCTTTGAGATAGGAGCAGTACCCGGAGTTAAGTCTATACAGAATTCAATTTCTCGATCCTGTGGTAATCCAGGTAATTCACTCGGAAAAACATCAGGAAAATTTCTTACGACTGGTATTTCTTTGATATCCTTTTCTTTCACTTCTAAATTCATGCTAAACGAGCAGTCAAAAGTTTTATGCTTCGCTTGATAAATGATTTTACGCTGACCAGGTACCTGAATTATCACTCGTTTTCTCTGATAGTCTATGCTCGCTTGATTCTTAGCCAGCCAATCCATGCCTAGTATAATATCAAAATCATGCATATCTAGTACTATTAAATCAACCAAAAATTCTTGCCCTTTTATTACTATGGGATATGCAACACAAATGTTCTTGGCTATTACTTCTGTCATCGGGGATTCCACATGTATCCTTTTCCTTTAGTTGACTGATGCACTATATATTCCAAAATTTCAGTCTGCTTCATTTGGGTTTGTTCTTGACGTTGCAAAATATTTATAAGCAACTCATTTGGAAGTGGTTGCTCTGCTGCAGCTGCTAGTGCATTCCGGCCATCACCGGACTGTGATGCTGAGAAATCTCCATTGTGACTAGCCATCTATGATACTAGAGGAAGAAATAAATAAAGCTGTCAACATTAGAGCATGCATCATATACATATACCAGGTCTAGCTGATTATTAAAGAGGAAAGCAGTAGTACAATCAAAATTACACATCATGTCTACTAGATGTGTTGCTGCCATCCACGTTTCCCTTCAGCCACTCTACTATAGACACCCATACTACTAGAGTTGTCTACAAAAGCTAGTGCTAGCTAGTCAAAAGGCTACCACCAGAACAGTTCCTAGCAGATTATATACAAACGGTACTACTACAACTATTTATTTAAAAGCTAGGAACAGTTGCTTCATATTTCTAAGTGCCACTGTTCGCATCCTATTCATGCGCCTGTAGCTTTTCCGCCAGCTTCTCATGGAGGCTTCTGTTCTCTGTCATTAGCTCCATGATTTTGCTCTCCTGCTTGTTGGTCAACTCCTCCAATTGATCACGCTCCAGCTTCAGTTTCTTACTCTTGTGTTCTTCTATTTCGAGCCAACGATCCCTGTCCTCTATCTGGAGGTTGAGGTCATGCTTGATCTCATAAACACAGTCATCATGTTCTTGCTCAAGATACTCCAACTCATGCTGCCGGCAAGCCTCATGATACAGGTTTAGTTGTGTCATCTCTATGTGGTGTTGCTGCTCCTTCTGCACTAGAGTTAGTAGTACCTCCCAGTACTCATACATATGTAGGTCCACCAAAGCAAAGTTAACAGAAAAATGAAGAAACTTGAGTGCTTCCCGTGCAGCAAAGTTGCCAGCATCTTTAGCATCCTCACCATACCCATAAATGGTCTTATAAGAACTATCATCATCTGGTGTGAGCTGCAAATGTACTGCACCTTGGTACCCATTGCCCTCAAGACGCTTCACTGTCGACACTACTGGTGGCTCCAAATGGAAATGTTCAGCTACCTCCTCTAATATGCTCACAAAGTTGAGATGGAAGATTGTATACTCATCCATCCCTGCTTTCAGCACACAGTTAGTTCAAAAATAAATACAGACTACATATCAAACGTGCTAATTAAACACAGAAACTAAGCATTCAATTAATCATTAATTCCTACTTTACGTACCTAGACTATCCCCTTAGTTAAACCCACATTAGTGTCTATTCTTTTTCTTTCCTCTTATTTTTTTTTCTAACCAAGGCTCTGATGCCAATAAAATTGTCACGCCCCAAGTGAGTCTTAGCAGTGACAATCGCCACATGCTTATAAATCTCAAATTTATAAGCATGTTAGGCTAGTAAACAAATTATTTTCCAGTATGTACAAGAGCCAACTTTATTCATTACTAGCTATTACAAAGGTTATGATACATGCAACTTCTTTATTTATTCCCAACCCATAGAGCTACTCTTGCTATTCATCGTTCTCATCAGCACATCCATCATTTGCTACTTCTGCAAAATCAACAACAATAGCAAGAATGAGTATGATCTCATACTCAGCAAGCACACGGGTACAAAGGAACTTCTCACGGCAAAAGTGACAAAAACACAAGGGTTAGTTGTAAAGAAAGAGTTTGATGGCAGAGGGAGATAATAGAGATTAATTTAAAGAAAAGAAAAGAAATAACTGGCATCACATATGACCGCAAGCTTCCCGACCCGGGAGTCACAGGGGTGAAATTTCACACTTTTACACTCTTAAGAGGGGTACTCCGACGTCAACAGCCTCGACCAGAACCACACAGGCTCTAGTAGAGCCGAGCTCTATATTCCCCCAAGAACCGACCACTCGACTTACTAGTGTCGATCGCTCCTACGGATCCATCATTGACACGCTTCCGAAAGAGTGTCGTTCTTAGCGGAGAACTCAGACAGTCCCATACCTGAACTGTGACCGGTACATTATGTTTGCCGTCGTAACACCAGATTTTTATAAAATTTACTAGACAAGGATTAGCAAGAGGAAATACATGCAAGATAAATATTTCTATGCTTTTCACAGAACCAACCATCCATGCATGAGCCATTAATCCATGTGCTCACATGCATGTACCAAGGATTTCCCCACCGTGAACATAAAACAAAAAGGTAGTACTGTGGTATGCATGCTAGCTTCAAGAGATGTACAGGAATCAAATCACACGAACAGTGCACATTGTAGAGCTTCAGAAATACTACTAGCTATAGAGCATGGCATGACTGTGAGACAAACAAGGAATAGGACAGCTAGAAAGGCTAGATGGAACGCATGCTTGCCTGACTCGCTGCTTCCTCCGAGCACTCTTGCCGATCAGTGTGATTCTATTCCATGCAAAGCTAGCTAGTGAACTGGTTTGTATGTTGGGATGAGTACTACGGCGTGCTCTTGCTCCTCTATTTATAGGTATGGTAGGGTAGGGAATGGAGCTGGATAAGTGTAACTCAGAAATATCTACAGCCTCGGTGTCCCTAGATTTTACAGCTGCTTGTACTTTAACATCACACGTGCCTAGCTGACTCAACAGAGCATTAAATACTACAGATAAGTGCAAGCTTGAGCTGCAAAATATCTTGTACCACACCCACACGTGGCCCTCCTACCCGAAAGCTCTACAAGCATGTTCTCCTAATACATATCCTTCCACATTAAGGAACTAAGTTGACTACTCTTACTTAGTACTAACCAATGATTGCCAATGATTGATTTTATCTAATTAAGATGATAATTACTACTCCAGCGTTGTGCTAATTTATTTTAATTTACCAAATACAAGACCTTATTTATACTAATAAACACGGGTATTACAATAAAAGATATCAAGTATTTCATTTTTCTTAAGAGGATGATCAGGCAAAGCATTAAGTAATTGGAGAAGTCTCCCCCAAGCTTGTGGGAGACTCTCTTCTTCAATTTGCACAAAGTTAAATATTTTCTTTAAAGCAACTTGTTTCTTATGAGCAGGAAAATATTTTTCAGAGAAGTAATAAATCATATCCTGGGGACTACGCACACAACCAGGAGCAAGAGAATTAAACCATAACTTAGCATCACCCTTTAATGAGAAAGGAAACAATTTAAGAATATAGTAATAGCGAATTTTTTTCCTCATGAGCAAATAAGGTGGCTATATTATTCAATTTAGTAAGATGTGCCACAACAGTTTCAGATTCATAACCATAAAAAGGATCAGATTCAACCAAAGTAATTAACTCATGATCGACAGGGAATTCATAATCCTTATCAGTAACAAAGATAGGTGAAGTAGCAAACATAGGGTCATATTACATTCTAGCATTCAAAGACTTTTCTTTCATCTTAGCTAACAATTTCTTAAGATCATCTCTATCATTACAAACAAGAAAGTCTCTAGCAGTTTCCTCATCCATAATATAACCCTCAGGTACAATAGGCAATTCATATCTAGGGGGAGAATCATAATCTTCAGTTTCAATAATATCATCAGTTTCAGTAATTTCATTCTCTCTAACCCAAGAAAGTTGTTCATCAAGAAATTCACCTAGTGGCATAGTGTTATCAAGCACAGAAGTAGTATCATCATAAGCATCATGCATAGTAGAAGTGGCATCATCAATAACATGCGACATATCGAAATCAATAGCAGGTGTAGGTGTCGCAAGTTTACTCAAAACAGAAGGTGAATCAAGTACAGAGCTAGATGGCAGTTCCTTACCTCCCCTCGTAGTTGAGGAAAAAATCTTGGTTCTTTGATCTTTCAAATTCCTCATAGTGATCAACAGGTATAAATCCCAAGTGACTCAGAGAATAGAGCTATGCTCCCCGGCAACGGCGCCAGAAAAAGGTCTTGATAACCCACAAGTATAGGGGATCGCAACAGTTTTCGAGGGTAGAGTATTCAACCCAAATTTATTGATTCGACACAAGGAGAGCCAAAGAATATTCTCAAGTATTAGTAGCTGAGTTGTCAATTCAACCACACCTGGAAGACTTAATATCTGCAGCAAAATATTTGGTAGCAAAGTAGTAGGGAAGTAATGGTAATAGTGGCAAAAGTAACAGTAGCAGTTTTGTAGCAATCGTAATAGTGGCAACGGAAAAGTAACTTAGCAAAGATCAATATGAAACGAACTCTTAGGCAATGGATCAATGATGGATAATTATGTCAGATGGCATTCATCATGCAACAGTTATAATCTAGGGTGACACAGAACTAGCTCCAATTCATCAATATAATATAGGCATGTATTCCGAATATAGTCATACATGCTTATGGAAAAGAACTTGCATGACATCTTTTGTCCTACCCTCCCGTGGCAGCGGGGTCCTATTAGAAACTAAGGGATATTAAGGCCTCCTTTTAATAGAGTACCGGACCAAAGAATTAGCACTTAGTGAATACATGAACTCTTCAAACTACGGTCATCACCGGGAAGTGTCCCGACTATTGTCACTCCGGGGTTGCCGGATCATAACACGTAGTAGGTGACTATAACTTGCAAGATAGGATCTAGAACACAAATATATTCATGAAAACATAATAGGTTCAGATCTAAAATCATGGCACTCGGGCCCTAGTGACAAGTATTAAGCATAGCAAAGTCATATCAACATCAATCTTAAAACATAGTGGATAGTAGGGATCAAACCCTAACAAAACTAACTCGATTACATGGTAAATCTCATCCAACCCATCACCGTCTAGCAAGCCTATGATGGAATTACTCACGCACGGCGGTGAGCATCATGAAATTGGTGATGGAGGAAGGTTGGTGATGATGATGGCGACGATTTTCCCTCTCCGGAGCCCCGAACGGATTCCAGATCTGGCCTCCCGATGAAGAACAGGGGGTGACGGCGGCTCCGTATCGTAAAACGCGATGAATCCTTCTCTCTGAATTTTTTCTCCCCGAACGTGAATATATGGAGTTGGAGTTGAGGTCGGTGGAGCCTCGTGGGACCCACAAGACCAGAGAGCGTGCCCTGGGGGGTGGGTGCGCCCTCCACCCTTGTGGACAGGGTGTGGGTCCCCTTCGGTTGATTCTTTCGCCAATATTTTTTATTTATTCCAAAAATAATCTCCGTGAAGTTTCAGGTCATTCCGAGAACTTTTAATTCTGCACAAAAATAACACCATGGCAATTCTACTGAAAACAGCGTCAGTCCGGGTTAGTTCCATTCAAATCATGCCAATTACAGTCCAAAACAAGGGCAAAAGAGTTTGGAAAAGTAGATACGATGGAGATGTATCACTTAACCATATAGTTACAACCAGTTTCACTCGTGGATCAACAGCTGAAGCCAACAGTCTTGACCACACACTCTTGCATGTCAAATATGCTCCAGACCACCTTGATGAACCTTACAGGCCCAAGAAATTCTCCAAACATAAAGAGATATTATTGGGGATTAGACAATGTGTTCATCGATATGGAAGCCATGTGGACTTTCATCAATGACAGCCCACCAAACACACCTTTCATCTTTCATGACGAGGTGATCTTCGATATCGATGGTACACCTTTCATCTTTCATGTACGATCTAAAGTATCATTAGTTCATAACAACAATTACCAAATGCCATAAAACTATCACCTGGGAAATACTTTAGATCGCGAAGGAACTTCTGATAGGAATGTGGGAAACAAAGATGAAGGCTTTGAAGAGTTCCTCAACGCATGTTTTCGTGGCCAGTTGAACAGAAAATGAGCACCATATGTCAATATTTAACGTGAAGGTTTTTTATATTAATGATGGCTTGTAATGTGCTTTTTGCCTAGAAATAATATATGGTCTATCACTCTCAATTGTTGTCTTGTATGGCCTTGAGACATGACTCTTAACTTTTTATAAAGGAAGAATGCCCGCATTGTATTTGTCAGATACAAGTTTATGAGTGCTGCATGGGTACATACGGGTTCTGCTGCATTGCCTATGTCAGAGCATGCATTGATTCACGTACCTGTAATTTTGCGAAGATTGATGATGAAAAAGCTTTCTTGGAGCGCGTGTTCATGTGGTTTGCTGAGCCGGCTGTTCTTGGGGCGCTGGTGTTCGTGCGGTTGGCAACGATAATGGAGAAATCTAAATAAATTATTCTAAACCACCCCAAGGATTTGCTTTCTCTTGAACTGCCTTTAAAACTTTCTTCTTGCTTCACTTATGTTTCTGAATGCATGTTTATCTATGTTGCCATGGACTGGAATGTAAACCCTTATGTTTCTGAATGCATGTTTATCTATGAGATCGCTGATGGTGCAAATACTTGGACTACTTTGGCTTTTTGCGCCGGGGGCATCGTTGATTTGTTATTTTCTTGGTGCCTGAGAGATAATGCCTGCATGTATCCTCTACCGTTTGAGCAAGCTTAAAACCTTCTTATTCTCATTTTTTTTTATTATCTGCTGGTGTATACACATGTCTCTAATAGGTGAACTTTAAGATTAGCTAACAAGTATACCCTGGCTAAAACATAAGAGTTTGATGATAAAAGAAAACATAAGAATTTGAGTTTGTACATGTGAACTGCATATTCAGCTAGATATAGACACCGTAGAATTGTACACTATAAAGCTTTCAACACTTGCTTACAATGTCTTCCTCTCTGTCATCAGTCCGTCGTGATGGAAAAAGTTAGGATCCCAACAAAAGTTTGTCTTGATGCTATGCTGCAACAGCTTGGCCTTCCAAACACTTACTCAACACACAAGGCTAGGACCGTTGGTCTCGAGGCAACCATTCAGTTCTATCCATCTGAGTACCAACTAAAAAAAAGACTTGCAAAGAAATCAATATCCATCTATGTCTACGAAAAATTGGAAGAGGCTGAAGATCGGCTAGCAACCGAAACTCTTCAATACATGGCCTATTACAACAAAGTGTTGCAGTGCTTCAACTAGGATAAGCTGCAGACTTGCAAAGAAATCAATATCCATCTATGTCTATGAAAAATTGGAAGAGGCTGAAGATTGGCTAGCAACCGAAACTCCTCAATACATGGCCTCTTACAACAAAGTGTTGCAATGCTTCAACTATGATAAGCTGCAGTTCGTTCAACAAAGAAATAAATATCTGGAAAATGACCTGAAAGAAAAAGAAGGAATAATAGACTATCTAAGAAACAGTTGCTGTGGTCTGGATAGAGATCGTACGGTAGTAAAGGAACTTTACCTTATAATAAATACCAGCTTCACAGGAGGATCAACGCCTGAAGACAACGGTTTGAACCATGCTCTCTCGCGGGTAAGATATGTTGCAAAACACCCTAATGATACAACTTTACAATCACAGGGAGTTCTACACAAAAAACAAGCATTGTTGGGGATTGAACAATGATATGGAAGGCATTTGTGCTTCTGCCAATGACAACCCACCAAACACACCCATCATGAAGAGCTGCTTAGACGATGAGGTCATTTTTGATACCATGGTACATGCAGCTATGACTACCTTATGTGCATGAGCGTAGCCTCAGTCACCATAAGCTAAATGATCAGAGTTGTCTATATACGATGCATCTCTACCTATGTAGCTTACTTTTTTTAAAGCAATGTAGATAAGCTAGCATGAATTGATCTCATGCCTTTGTTTTGGCTTATAAACCTACCATGCAATTTACTATATAACTCTATTTATGAACATCACAACTAAATATATATTTCCTTATGTTTTAAGGATTTTATAACGGGTCTCTAAATATTCTTACTTGCATGGTTTCAATGCTTGGTTCACTCTCGCCCTTTGCGTCATTGGCGTAACTGGTCATCTAGTATATATATAGGGGCAGATGAGGCATGCAGGGGAGACAGCCGCAAGACCATGCAGCAAACCCACGAGACAACTCACGCAAGAGGAGAAGGCACGCAGCCAAGGCAAAGAGCTAGCTGGCATAACTCACTAAGGGCAGAATTCAACGTACGCACGCACGCAACACCACATTCAGCAAGACGCACGCAGCCGGCGGCGAATCAACGCAGCCGACGCACGTTGACAGGAGGTCGGCTACTCGGCGTACCCTCATCCGCGCAAAGAACCTCGGTGGCGATGGACGCAAAGCTCATGTTTCCGGAAGGTGAGACAATTGTCTAATTCTTTTCTTTTGTCTCTCTCACATCCAGAACACGGAGAGTGCACGCAATTGCAGAAAACATTAACATTGAAGGCTAGGATTGCAGAAATCACATTTCTATAGTTTTGTGCCATAAACCACTAATTCTGCGACTAATGTCCTGCAAAAAATACTAGTTGACGGCTTAGACTGTTTTAAGCATGATTAAGACAGATGTGTCCTGCAAATGATGACGCAGCGTAACGGTTCAAGTTAGACATCGCTAGATGAGGGTTTTCTAGATCTACAAAATAGTCCCAGTAATTTTACAAAGACATCCTTCAATCAAAAATAAAAAAAGCAATCGGTCCCTCCCAGCAAGCCCGCGACCTCCCCCGCGCCACCATCCTCCGACCACCACCCACTACCAATGGGACTCGAGGCCCTCCGGCGAGCAGCCATAGGGAGCAACAGGTGTTAGGGGCTAGCAGCAGCAACAAGGGCGGCCATTGCTGCATCCAGCTATGACCGTCGCTAGCCACGCCTCGTCAGGAGCAACGCCACTCGACGCGATTACTCTGGCCGACGCGGGCAGAGCTGGGCTCGAGAGGTGCTTGAATCCATCCATGGCGTCGGCGGCTTGACCCTTTAGAATCCCTGGAGACCACCGTCGACGACCAAGGTGGCCATATCCCACACCGCCGCCGCCGCCGCTGCTTGTTACTCACGGCCATGCGCGGCCAATGCCGCTGCACCTCCCACCCATGCGCGGCCAATGGCGCTGCTCCTCGCACTCGTGGCCTTGCACGGCCGGCGCCACTGCTACGCGTGCCCATGCGTGGAGGGCGCCGCGGCTGCTCGTGCCCTTGCGCCGGAGGTGGTGCTCCTGTCGCATGGATTCAGCAGCTACGGTGGTGCTCCCGTGTGGCCGTGGTGGTGCTCCTATCGTACCCTTGCGTTGCATTGCCTACCTGCGCACCGTAGCAACAGTTGGCGCGATCCGACGAAGGCGGCCCAGCGAGGAAGGGGCGGCGCCGGGAGGACATTGGGAGGCGACCCGGCGAGGGAGGGTCGCGCCGGGAGGTAGCCAGGCGAGGCAGGGGCGGCGCGGGGAGAACACAAAGGAAGCGACCGTCTGCTCAGGGTGGGGGTGCCTTTTCTTTTTTGAAGAAGGCAGGGAGTTTTCCGTAAAAAACATCTCCAACGACGTCTAGCATGAACAGCTATGCCACATCATCATTTGAGGGCCCTACGTGTCATAATCGTCATCAAATGAGCCAAAGCCACCAACTAGTGTTTTTTGAAAAAAAAATAGCGTCGGAATTAGTGGTTTTTGGCACAAAACTGTAGAAATGTGGTTTCTGCAACCCTAGCCTTCATTGTCGATGTTTTTTGCAATTCACTCCGTACAGGCGGCATGATATTTGTCTCGGTAGACCACCGAATATGGCGTCTAGCTGAGACGAGGCATCAACCGCGCCCCTCCATGACGTCACCTTTCTTCGGCATCGTGATGTGTTTTCCTTGTCTTGGCGGACCACAGTATACGGCGTCCAACCAAGACGAGATGCACTCTTCGTGGCGTACAGGTATCGGCGCGCATGTGGCGTGATCCTTGTCTTAACAGACCACCGAATACGGCGACCAGCTGAGACGAGGCATCAAGCCGAGACGAGGCACCCACCACACCAGACAGTACACCGTCGTACAAGCGGCGTGATCCTTGTCTTGGCAAACCACCGAATACGGCGTCTAGCCAGGATGAGGCATCCACCACACCCTTCTAAAATGTTACCTTTCACGGCCTCGTGAGGCGGAGTTTTTGTCTTCGCGGACTGTCATAACCTCGGTACCTAGTCAAGACGAAAGTCGCCAACCACACCGGCCATGCTGATGCGAGCGTGCGTTGGTTTTACACCCATGCCGGTATCCACACCCAGGAATACTTCCGCGAGGCGAACCCCTTGCATACCCCGACGAAGCCGCTACCAATCATCAAGAAGTCCGAGCCAAGCAGGACCCATGCTACTCCAACACCGACTACATCAACGCTGTCAAGACAGTCGAGGCGCGACGGCGAGGCCAAACATGGCTAGCACATGCCATGTTCGGCACGTGTACCTACGAGGACACGGGCTTTGCCATTGTCTACACCTACACACACCATCATTATCATGCATGAAGAATGTCAAGTGAAGACGACGAATACGACCACATGGCTTAATCGGAGGTATCTCGCGCAGCAACTCGCGGGAGTAATTAACCGGGAGCCTTCCGGGACACCGAGAACCAGGAAACCGCACATCGCTAGTCAGGCTGGCCGCGCTAGTAAGCCACGGAACACATATCAGGAATTGTATTGTTATCCTTGAAATTAATAAAATACTTTTCCTATCTCTTTGTTTTTATTGTGTATCACGGTACACTGGCATGCCCGTAATTTATTTTTTCCTGCGCATGAGAGAAATCAAACTTCTTCTCTTCCCTTCTCGTGTCAAACAAGAGGAGAGGAGACTATGATTTCCCCGTGTCGCCCGTGAGAGTGACGTGTATGTCATGGGAAATATTATTCTTCTCTTGCCTTTGCCGGCGTTAATTTCACAAGTCTCAGTTGGAACACATGAAACTTGCATACATCTAGGCTTTAGCAATCTCAATTCTTGATTCATTCATGCGGGAGAGGGCGGCCTTTCAGGGCATTTGCAATTTTGACCGTCGATCAGGAGGAACGACCATGATGGCACAGAGAACTTCGCGGTGGCCCCACGCAATTTCGTCCCCGATCAGAGGTATTTTCATCTTTTCGCTAGCCCGCCCAAATCACAGCTAGCATTTGAGAATGCACAGGCGTCGGAGTCGCCTTATCTAGGCCGTACGCTGTACACAGATAGACACCGGTTTCACGGCACGTCACATGATTCAGGGGTAATCATCAGTAATCATACGCAGCTTTTCAGAGGCGACTCTGTGATCGACCTACGGTCCGGTAGATCACTGTGCCCGACAGGTCCTCGCATTCACTGCATAAAGTACAGGATTCCTGACTGGTACTGTGCTGCATGTGTGCATGTTGCCCTCTCTGTCTCGTCTTAAAATAGTGTAGTGCTACGCATAGTAGTGTAATACTCCCTCCATTCTACAATGTAGTGCCTATAGATTTTTGTGAAAGTCAAACTTTGTCAACTTTGACCAAGTGTATAGAGAAAACTGTCTACATCTACAATACCAAACATGTACATTATGAAAATATAACTCATGATGTATTCAATGATGTGCATTTGGTATTCTAGATGTACCTACTTTTCTCTATAAATATGGTCAAAGTTTGTAATGTTTGACTTTTGCAAAAATCTATAGACACTACATTATAGAACGGAGGGAGTAGTGCGGCGGGGAAGAGATAGAAGAGCGCTGGTGAGGCCATGACTCAGATTATTTATGTCCTCTTGTGAAGAGGTGTGCGGCTAGACCGAGCAGCAGGAGCCACAGCAAGCAGAAATGGATAGCTATATAGCTGATGGGCCACAGCGAGCAGCAAGGGCCACAATTTCGCTGCATGCATTGCTCACAGAAGATCTCACTGAGTGGTAAAAAGTGAATACTAGCCTTTTTGACTTTTGCTCCTGTTGCTTAGTAAGACACACACGCACTCTAGCTGGATCACCCACCCCTTGTTACTTTTTTACTCGTGCACTTCTCCTCTCTTACTGTTCTACACATCAAGATAATGTGGCACGATGCAGAAATGATAAAAAGAAGGCAAAAATACACAAGGACAAAGGCAAAAGAAACAAATATTATTGAATTTAATACTACGAAAGGTCTATGCATATGGATAATTGTTGGTTCATTGCCATCTAATTATGCATTTTGCTTCCATGTTATCTATGTGTTAAGTTTATATTTTCAACACTTTATTAGTAATAACATCACATATTTCGGTATACCAACGGTCAATTACTCATGCGCTTCCCCTCTCTTACTGTTGTACACATCAAGATAATGTGGGACGAGGCAAAAATGATAAGGGCCCGAATTTGCCGTCCATGGCTCTAGATGCTCTTCGAACTTGTACCAGATACATATGCCCTGGCAGGTGTTCCCGGTACAACATGATTAGAACACGTCAGTAGGTGTTCCGGGTACAAGTTGCGGCCGTGTTGTGCCTGGACACATCTGCATGCCTTTGAGGGCCCGAGTTTGCCGTCCGTGGCTCTAGTTGCTTTTAGCATTTGTACCAGGTACATATGACCTTGTAAGTGTTCCCGGTACAACATGATTGGAATGCGCAAGTAGGTGTTTCGGGTATAAGTTGTGGTTGTGCTGTGCCCAGGCGTTTGAGGGCCAGAATTTGTCATCCATGGTTGTTGATGCTCTTAGCACTTGTACTAGGTACATCTGCTCGGGGAGGTCACAAGTGCAGAATCGGGCTATTGTCCCGGTTCGTAAGGACCTTTAGTCCTGATTCTGCAACCGGCACTAAAGGGTGGGGACTAAAGGTCCCCCCCCCCCCCGGTTAGTCCCGGTTCAACACGAACCGGGACCAAAGGCCCACCACGTGGCTTGAGCCTGCGTCGGGGGCTGGGAGACCTTAGTCCCGGTTGGTAACACCAACCGGAACTAAAAGGTTTAGGGGTTTATGGGTTTATGATTTATTTTTCGTTTTAGTTTTGTGTTTTGCATTTAATTGTTTTTTATTTCAAACATATTTTACGCTACTACATATTGTACACGTTATGCATATATATAAATAGAATTTCTCATAGAATCGATCATATATATATATATATCATCGAAATTCTCGCACGACCATTCACATACACACACACATATATATATATATATATATATATATATATATATATATATATATATATATATATATATACAATTTGGTATATACAATTTCTCCTACAATTTGCAGATCAATACATGGATGCATTAGGTCGATCTAGCTAGGTACGGTGTAATGGTATTCTCCTTTGGGATCTATGACCTGGTCGAGCAAAAATCCCGCTATTTTCTCTTGAATCGCTCGTACGCGATTCTCTGGTAGGAGCTTATCCCGCATGTCCCTCATCTTTAAAGAAGGAGATCAATATGCATGTATTAGTTGTGTGTGTACATATTAGATAATGATGTAAAAATTATGAATAGTGTTCTGGCAAACGTACCCATCGGTTTCTATCATCTTAGCTCCTTTCGGACGCCATCATGCGAATGTTCTCACAAATGTAGTATGCACATAAATTAGTCCCCGACGCCTGCTTCAGGGCCTTTACGAGAATAGAATTCAATCAGATAATAATTAATCAAGCATGATAATGGTATTGAAACTAGAATTAAAGAGATGTTAGCTAGCTAGTACTACTTAATTAATTACCTTGGGTCGCACCCATGTCAGCTGTTGTTTCCATTGGCCTTTAACCTTTTTGATGAACTTTTCCCAAGCACTGCCCGCGGGCAAAGAAAATGAATAAATTAGTTATTAATTAGTTGATATCAGGAAACGAACTAAAGAGGTTGACATAGTGCGATAATGATTGAAATTACCTGTCGACCATCCCCCTCACGATTGAGTATTCATTAGCATCTTTAAGTAGTGAGTCCAGTACTTGAACTTTTCCCTTGTCAACTTCAATGATTAACAAGATCCAGTGAAAACTGCATGCGCACACGTTTGTATAATGAAGCGGGCATGTGCATAACTCATCAACTACACTTATTAAAATCTAATAAACAAAAACTGAATTTGTAGTACAAGACAGTGTCACTCACCCGAAGTTGTAAGGAAGTAGTATTTCTGGTTGGGTATTTAGTCGCACCAAGAACTCTAGCAAGGTTTTCTCTGTGTATGGTAGATCATATTCACATGACCGTGTCTCTTCATTAATGGTATTTGGGTCAATGAACCCATTGCCATAGCGTCCAGCTTTTTTCATTTCATAGGTCTTCATTCTGCATAATACCACAGAAAAGAATATAGTGAGGATAATTATATTTAATGAACGAGCACTACAGCTAGTTAGAGACTTAACTTACAGAAAGAAATCACTTACAGACAATAGCAACTGACGATAGATTTGTCGAGTGCATCTTGATTGAATAACTGAAACAGTTCTTGAAACTCAACCCACAGAGCTTTTTCATGGAAGTAATGCTCTTCTTTGACTTGCACCCTGAGGGACTCTTTATCGGTAGTCTTGGCTTCTCTCATGTACCATTGATGCAATTCATACATTCTCGTTGATAGACGCTTGATCTCCTCAGGCTTGACCATAGGTTCGCCGCGGACATATTTCCATTTTAGTTCCTCCTCTTTAAACGTTTCCATGGGCTCGATCTCTTGGAGTTGTTCTACAGTGACACCGGCCTCTTCAGCCATCCTTCTATGATCGTCAGTTATTACCAGCTGATTGGCGCCGGTACTGACATGTGTTGGTACAATGAGCGGGGGGATCTATTGCACCGCCTGTTCTCCTAGCTGGAGAACAGTTTTCCCGCTTTTTTTGGCAGCTGCTTGTCTCGAGCTCGAGCTCGACTCCTTTTTTTGTGCTTGATATGACTTCTTGATTTGGCACTCATAGTCTAAGTCAATATGCTTGGGAGCTGGTGGTTGAGCCATACGAATAAAGTGGTCAATGACATGCTCAGGTACTTTCTCCTCTGGCGGCGGGGGCGGTTTCGGTCCAAAATGGGCCTTCACTTGGGCTTGCACTTCGATCTCGTTTTCCTCATCAGTCAGGTGGTAAGGCAACCTCGGAAGAGGCTTGAGGCTTGGACCACATCTGTATTTCTTGCCTCCTCTTGTACCGCTAGACGACGTAGCTACGGCGCCTCTCTTCCGCTGTTGCTTAGGCGGCAGAGCCCGCTGAGGCGGCAGAGACGGCTGACGCGGTGCCTGACTTGGAGGAGGAGTCGGCTGACGCGGTGCCGGACTTCGAGGAGGAGGAGTCGGCTGACGCGGTGCCGGACTTGGAGGAGTAGGAGTGAGCTGGCGCGGTGGCGGACTTGGAGGAGGAGGAGTCTGCTGACGCGGTGGCAGACTTGGAGGAGTGGGAGTCTGCTGAGACGGCGGCGGACTTGGAGGAGGAGCCGGCTGACGCGGTGTCGGTGGCCTTGGAAATACGATGCAATCCTTTCTCCATAGAATGATATGATGTACGGCCTCTCCCAGTGTGCGCTCGTCGTCACCTCCAGGAATGTCAAGCTCTAGCCCCGAATATTGTGCCACCACTTCATCAACCCCGACACGAGCATAGCCAGCTGGAATCGAATTGCAATGGAAGATTGCTTCAGAGGGATTTGTATAAGCAACGCCGTCCGCCACCTTCATGGATATGTTCTTTATTTTAAAGTGTAGCTCACAAGTTGTTGTATCTATGATATCATCCACAGGGTATCTATCCAGCAGTGCATCATCGCCCGGGCGAAACCCACGCTGCTTCTCGGCATGGAAGGGACGGTGCTATCCAATGCTGGATCCACTAGCTGCTGCCGCTGCTGAGACCCCGTTTCCTGGCTAAGTGAGTCGATCTGCTACTGCTGCCGCTGGAAAGTGAGTGCCAACTCCATGTGCTTTGATTCTATGATGCGAAGGCGGTCTGCTTCCTGCTTCCTCTCCTCCTCCTCCAGCTTCCTCTTCTGCACCTCCTGCTGCTTCTTTCTTGCACGGCTTCTGTAGTCGGCGTTCCAGTCCGCACACCCCTCAAACCACGGAACAACGCCTTTGCCTCGTGTTCTTCCCGGGTGTTCAGGATTCTTCAGGGCGCGCGTAAGCTCGTCGTTCTCTCTGTTGGGCTTGAACACCCCCGTTCGAGCCTCTTCTATTGCAACAAGTAAACGCACATCGGCTCCTTTAAGACTTACCCGCTCCAAAACCTCGCCTGTCTTTGGGTCCAATGTCCCCCCATGCGCATAGAACCAAGTCCTGGACCTGGGGGGCCAGCTCAATGTAACTGGAGTGACCCCTGCATCCATCATCTCTTGCTCAGCGAGATCCCACTTAGGACGGGCCACCTCGTAGCCATCTGGCCCCAGCTTATGGTGCCACTCCTTTTTCACGGCATTAATCTTGTTTATTCTTGACCGTTCCTGAGCTACTTCCGATTCCTTGAATTTCACGAAAGCATCCCAATGAGCTCTTGCCTTCTCCAGTGTTCCCTTGAATTCTGGAGTCTTCTTTCTTGCATTGACGTACGTGGCCCATATACTTTTCTTATGGTTGTTGAATGCTATCGCCATCTTCCTAAGAGCAGCGTTCTTGACGTTCTCCACATCTGCATCTGTGAAATGCTCTGGTAGGGTGAAATGTGACATGAGAGATTCCCAAAGCCGATCTTTTGCTCTTTGGTCGACAAAAGTAACATCTGGATCTTCCTTTGCTGGCTTTTTCCATTCTTGAATGGAGATTGGGATTTGGTCCCTGACAATAACTCCGCATTGACGAATAAACTTGTTCGCATTCTTCTTAGGTTCGCGCGGTTCGCCATTAGGTTTGATGGCATCGATATTGTACTTTACGCCATCCTTTAACTTTTTGGCCGGGCCTCGAACTGTCCTGCTGCTTGTAGAAGATTTGCTCGATCCGGAGGGCTAAAAGAAGAAAGATCGATTCGTTAATATATATACAAATCAATTAAAACATGTGATGATCATCAGATGCCTGCTTATATAAATATACCTCGCCGGTCTTTGTTATTTCAAGAACAACATTTCCTTCGTCATCGAAGGTCTGGACTTTATCTATTCGTTTGTCTTCATCAAATATCGTACCCTCACTGGTAGGGTTCAGATATTGCAAGCCGTCATCTTCTTCATTCCCATCTAGGCTCGGGGAGCGTATGATGTCGAACAGGGTCTCTTCTCCTTCTCTGCCGGTATTGTCCGTAGCTTTTATTTAACTAATCTAGAAGAAAGATAAAACAATTTAGTATTCAAATTAGAATGCATGCATGCAATCAATGAGGAAAAACTGAATTATAGTAGATAATATGCATCGTGAATAATCCAGATAATTGATATGCATCATCGAATATAATCTCAATACATCGTCTCGAATATTATCGAATAATTATAATCTCGAATATTATCTCGAATACATCACTAACTAATACAGATCGAATACTATCGAATAATCTAGTTCACTCGCGGTGGACACCCAAAGAGAAGAAACCATCACAGGATCATAGCTCGGGTCAGATCCCTGAAGAACCTGCCAGGTATTGGAGAACCTGACGTACAACGCAACCAGGTAGCGACAGACGTGCTCGTCCTCCTCCCTGACACGGTGACGTACCACCTCCGCGGGGGACGCCAGCCTCCGCACCGAATGTGGCCCACGCGCCCGCCATCAAAGAAGCTCCGGGTCGACGACGGGACCCGGGTTCCTTACCAAGATGCGCGCCCCTGAAGGTAGCACCTCCCAGTGCCAGCCCGGTGGAGCCCAGCCCCGGACATGGCGCATCTGAAGCAGGACGTCGTCGCGAACGGGTTGACGACGAGGATGCGGGCTGGGCATCGTTGACGTGAGAACAAATTCTATGCAAATGTAACATTTTTTAAATGTTTGGATTGTGATTTCTTAATATACGAGGAAAACCTTTAGTCCCTGGCTAGGAACAGGATTCAGAATCATAACGGATTCTCTTAACCTTTAAGGGATTTATCAAAATGGCACCATTCTAGATGTGCAGAAAATGGTCCATATTTTTTCTGATCTCATCTACCCTTTTATATGTCACGTTGTCTAGTGTCAAAGGATTCAAGAAAACCATTGGTTCATCATTAGCCGGAAGGAACAGGCGCATGATGGTACGAAGCTCTTCAAATTGTTTTGGAACGGAGTTCCGGATAGGATAATTAGCTTTTTGGTACGAAGTTCAGCAAGAGCCTTCCGAATATCGCTATTTGGAAGGCCTTTGCTGAAATTCGTACCAAAAAATGAATTATCCTATCAGGGACTCCATTCCAAAACAACTTTCGAGAGCTTCGTACCATCATGCGCCTGTTACTTCCGGCTAATGATGAAGTCATGGATTTCTTCAATACTTTGACAGACAACATGACATATAGAAGAATATATATATATAAATAAATGAGATCAGAAAAAAATGGATCAACTTGTGCACATCCATAATGGGGGCATTCTTGATAAATCCCTAATTAAAGGACTAAGAGAATCTATTGTACTATACATACATATACTAATTAATTGCAAATACATAACAAACTTTTGCAAATACAATATTAAAATATGCAACTTTTGCAAATACTAATTGCTATACATTAGATCAAATATCAAAATTCTAGTTACGTTGGATGTTAAAATTCAAACTTCCTCTCAAATGTACATCTATGTCATTCTTGCATCTATGTCAAAATTCAAACTTTGACATATGATCAAACGTTGCATATTTGATCATATTTCATTCTAGATCAAAAAATTTGTCGACCAAATCTATGTAAATTTCACCATTCATCTGCACATATACATATATACATATACATTGTATAAAAATAATCATCTAAAACATCTAACATTCCTATATATACATACATATACATTATAATACATATAACATAAAAAATTCCTATACTCATGTAACATATGTAGTACATAACATTATTCATATACATACATATATATATACATCTAACATTCATCTACATACACATCTAATTCCTACTCATCTATATAACACAAAAAAAATATGAACAACAATGAAAAAAAAGATGGCCGCCGCCGGAGCTCACTCAGGGGGTCGGGTCGTCGGGGTGGGGACCGGGCGGCGTGGAGGAGCGACGCGGGCTCGTCAGGGCAGGGGATCGGAGCAGCGAGGCACCGGCGCGCGGGCTCGTCGGGTCGAGGTCGGAGGAGAGCGAGGCGCCGGAGCGCGGGCTCGATCGGAGAGGACGACGATGGCGCGCGGCGTGTGGGAGGCGTCGACGGGGCCCGCGTGGAGAGCGGCGCGGGCTGGCTCGAGGCCGGCGGCGACGGCAGCGCAGTCGGGCAGCCTAACGGCGTCGTCGAGGCGGGCGGCGGAGCGGAAGAGGACGAATGGCGTGAAAAATTCATAAGTGTAGTATATATAGGAGACCCTTTCCAAAGATTACCTTTAAATCCTTGACCATATCATGTACATCATCATCAGTACGGTGGCGAGACTTCGTCCGGTGATCTACCTCATCTTTAAAATGCTTGCCTTTCTTTCTTACGGGATGCCTACTCGGAAGAAATCGATGATGTCCCAGGTACACATTCTTCTTACAATTATCCAAATATATACTGTCGGTATCATCCAAACAGTGCGTGCATGCGCGGTATCCCTTGTTTGTCTGTCCTGAAAGGTTACTGAGAGTAGGCCAATCATTGATGGTCACAAACAGCAACGCATGTAGGTCAGATTCTTCCTGATTGTCCTCATCCCACGCATTTACACCTTTTTCATTCCACAGCTATAAGAGTTCTTCAACTAATGGCCTTAGGTACACATCAATGTCGTTGCCGGGTTGCTTAGGGCCTTGGATGAGCACTGGCATCATAATGTACTTCCGCTTCATGCAGAACTAAGGAGCAAGGTTATACATACATAGAGTCACAGATCAGGTGCTATGATTGCTGCTCTGCTCCCCAAATGGATTAATGCCATCGGCGCTTAGACCAAACCATATGTTCCTTGTGTCATCTGCAAAGTCCCTCCACTTCCTCTCGATTTTTCTCCACTGCGACCCGTCAGCGGGTACTCTCAACTTCCCGTCTTTCTTACGGTCTTCTTTGTGCCATCGTATCAACTTGGCATGCTCTTTATTTTGGAACAAACGTTTCAACCGTGGTATTATAGGAGCATACCATATCACCTTGGCAGGAATCTTATTCCTGGGGCACTCGCCCTAGACATCACCAGGGTCATCGCGGCTGATCTTATAACGCAACGCACCGCATACCGGGCATGAATTCAAATCCACGTACTCACCGTGGTAGAGGATGCAGTCATTAGGGCATGCATGTATCTTCTACACCTCTAGTCCTAGAGGGCAGACAGCCTTCTTTGCTTCGTACGTACTGTCGGGCAATTCGTTGTCCTTTGAAAGTATCTTCTTTAACATTATCAGCAACTTTCCAAATCCCTTATCAGATACACCATTCTCTGCCTTCCATTGCAGCAATTCCAGCGTGGTGCGCAGGTTTTTCTTGTCAGCTTCGCAATTTGGGTACAACGATTTCTTGTGATCCTCTAACATGCGCTGCAACTTCAGCCTCTCCTTTTCACTTGCGCAGTTTCTCTTTGTATCGGCAATGGCCCGACCAAGATCATTAGTGGGCTCATCTGATGCCTCTTCTTCAGCTTCTTCCCGCATTGCCTACTCAGCTTCTTCCCCCATTGTTGTACCATCGTATTCAGGGAACACATGGCCAAGATAGTTGTCATCGTCCTCTTCTTCTTCATTGTCTTCCATCATAACCCCTCTTTCTCCGTGCTTGGTCCAAACATTATAGTGAGGCATGAAACCGGACTCAAACAGGTGGACGTGAATGGTTCTTGAGTTAGAGTAATTCTGATCATTCTTACAGCCAGCACATGGACAAGACATAAAACCATTTGCCCACTTGTTTGCCTCAGCATCAAGCAGAAAAGTATGCACGCCATTAACAAACTGGGGAGAGCATCGGTCATCCTACATCCATTGTCGGCTCATCTTCATTACACAGCACCGAAAAGACCAAATTAATACAAGTTCATACATAAAGTTCATACACACTTATTCTCATAAAACAACATACAAACTCTCTAGCTAAAGCATTTAAATGCAACAACAAATGCGATCAAGATCGCAACTAAGGTAACAATTGATCCAACAGCATAATGATACCAAGCCTCACTATCAATGGCATATTTTCTAATCTTTCTAATCTTCAAGCACATTTTCTCCATCTTGATCTTGTGATCATCGACGACATTGGCAACATACAACTCCAGTTTCATCTTCTCTTCTTCAATTCTTTTCAATTTTTCTTTCAAGTACTCGTTTTCTTTTTCAACTAAATTTAACCTCTCGACAAGAGGGTCGGTTGGAATTTCCGGTTCACATACCTCCTAGATAAAAATATCTATGTCAACTTGATGGGCATAATTTTTCATAAACACGAAATGCAATAAATAGTTATAAAAGAGAATATACCACATCCGAATCATAAACCGGACGAGGGCCGACGGGGACGGATATCAAAACCATGCCACTATGTATAACAAACAACGTATGGGTAAGAAAATTATACAAGTAACTATATATCTAAATCACACAAACATGATTTTTTTTATATAAAAAAGATAAGAACAAGAGGCTCACCAAGGTGGTGCCGGCGACGGGACGGTGCGGGCGATCGACGGTGGTCGTTAGGACGGGGACGGGAAGGCACTAAGTAAACCACACCTACATATGCAAACTAAGAGTTAATTTTAGCTCAAATTGCACGTAAATCAAATAAACTACCACATATAATTACTCCCAAACTAAAACCCATAAATCACTATACTTATAGAGCATTGCAAGAGCTAATCTAGCAATGAGAGATGAAAGGACAAAGTTGCTAACCTTTGTGATCACTTGGATGGATGGGGGGCCTTCAAATCTTGACAAATTTTGGCAAAAATGAAGGATGAGCTCGAGCAATGGGGAAGAACAGAGGAGAGGAAGGAATGAAAGGGGAAAACAGAGAGAAATGGGCTTGGGCTCGACAAAGGGTTTATATAGAGGCATCTTTAGTCCCGGTTGGTTATACAAACCGGGACTAAAGGTGCATCTCTAGTCCCAGTTCATGCCACAAACCGGGACTAAAGGGATTGGTGGGGCCCCAGCCTGACACCAGCCTGCCACCACCTCTTTAGTCCCGGTTCGTGGCACGAACCGGTACTAGAGGTTCAACACGAACCGGGACTAATGAGTGCCGCCCGCCTAGCCGTTGGAACCGGCACTAATGGTCATATTAGTG
Organism: Thinopyrum elongatum; assembly: GCA_011799875.1. Classification (NCBI taxonomy): domain Eukaryota; kingdom Viridiplantae; phylum Streptophyta; class Magnoliopsida; order Poales; family Poaceae; genus Thinopyrum; species Thinopyrum elongatum. The sequence goes on along the minus strand of CM022303.1, from coordinate 39,016,379 downwards.
CCGGTCCGTAATTGAACCGGGACTAATGAGGTGAACATTAGGTCGTTTTTCTACTAGTGGGTGTTTCCAGTAAAACATGATTAGAACACGCTAGTAGGTGTTGCGGGTACAAGTTGCGGCCGTGTTCCCGGGGGTTTGAGGGTTTGAATTTGCCGTCCGTGGTTGTAGATGCTCATAGCACTTGTACCAAGTACATATGCGCGGGCCGATGTTCCCGGGACAACATGATTAGAATACGCCAGTAGGTGTTCCGAGTACAAGTTGCGGCCGTGTTGTGCCCGGACGGGTCCGCGGGCCTTTGAGGGCCCGAGTTTGCCGTTCGTGGCTCTAGATGCTCTTAGCATTTGTACCTGGTACATATGACCTTGCAGGTGTTCCCGGTATAACATGATTACAATACGCAAGTAGGTGTTCCGGGCACAAGTTGTGGTCGTGCTGCGCCTGGGCGTGTTCCCGGGCGTTTGAGGGACGGAATTTGCCGTCCGTGGTTGTAGATGCTCTTAGCACTTGTACTAGGTACATATGCTCGAGCAGGTGTTTCCGGTACAACATGATTAGAACACGCTAGTAGGTGTATCGGGTACAAGTTGCGGCCTTGTTCCCAGGCGTTTGAGGGTTCGGATTTGCCGTCCATGGTTGTAGATGCTCTTAGCACTTGTACCAGTACATATGCGCGGGCCGGTGTTCCGGGGACAACATGATTGGAATACGCCAGTAGGTGTTCTGGGTACAAGTTGCGGCCGTGTTGTGCCCGGGCATGTCCGCGGGCCTTTGAGGGCCCGAGTTTGCCGTCTGTGGCTCTAGATGCTCTTAGTATTTGTACCACGTACATATGACCTTGCAGGTGTTCCCGATACAGCATGATTAGAATACGCAAGTAGGTGTTCGGGGTACAAGTTGTGGCGGTGTTGTGCACGGGCACGTACGCGGGCGTTCGAGGGCCCGAATTTGTTGTCTGTGGCTGTAGATGCCCTTAGCGCTTGTACCAGGTACATATGCGCGGGCCGGTGTTCCCGGGACAACATAATTATAATGCGTCAGTAGGTGTTCTGTGTACATGTTGTGGCCATGTTGTGCCCAGGCATGTTCCCGGGTGTTTGAGGGCCCGCATTTGCCGTCCGTGGTTGTAGATGCTCTTAGCACTTGTACTAGGTACATATGCTTGGGCAGGTATTCTGGTACAACATGATTAGAACATGAAAGTAGGTGTTCCGGGTACAATTTGCGGCCGTGTTGTGCCCGGTCGCGTCCGTGGATGTAGATGATCTTAGCACTTGTACCAGGTACATATGACCTTTTAAATATTCCCGGTACAACATGATTAACAGGCCACAGGGAGGAAGAAGATGGCCCCCATGTTCGTAAAGTTGGTATTCACGTCATTTCATTGCAGGCCCCTTGTTCTCCTGGTCGCTCTGCCGGATCTGCTGCTGCACTCGTTGATCTGCAGGTACGAGCCTATTTTTGCCCCCGTTCTTTGTTGGATGATGCTCATCAGTGATTTTTCTTTGTTTTTCTTGCAGATTTGTCCATTGTTTGCGAATTCTGGTGCTTTTGGTCGATCCCCTGGTCGGTTCCTCCTTCGATCTGTGTCTGCGCATCGTCTGCTAGCAGGCTCATGCATCTCCCTTCATGCATCAGCAGGTTAACCCTCTTATCCTCCTACTTTTCCACTCCTCTTCGTTTCCAGGGCTAGGTACATGGTTGTATGGTGATATGATTGGCGTGCAGGCTGACCAATGATGGCCTTCTGTTTCTTTTCTTGTTATAGGCCAACAGTATTATTTTCTTTGCTTGTTTTTAGTGGAATGTACATCTATGCCTTTCGTTCCTTGTTTGTATCCTGGTAGGACCTGCAATTGTTGTTTCTTTGTGCATGGAATGTTGATGGTCTTGTTTCCTTGTGCATGAAATGCTGCCTTGATAGTAACTTCCAAAGCTTGAGGTTGCAATTCGTGGTTTTGTTACATATGAAAAACTCAGGGTTACTTTTCCTGTGTTTGACAATTTTCATGGTCATCAGGTTTTGGTAGTCATGAGATACTTATTTGACCAGAGCTTGGTTTTATAGATTGACTTTCACAGTAAGAAGGTTAGTTGCACATTATTACCTCTAATGGTAGCAAAAATGTTTAGTGTGTGATTCATTTGGTTAAATCTGAGTGAGGCAGTATGTGTTTAGCTTGAGGATTAGATATATCTCGTGGCTGACTAATTTTAGGGACTATACCTATCATTGTTGCAGTTCGGTGGAATCGGTTGATTGGGGCTTGTGGGGCAGAGGGAATGGGATAGGTTTTGCATCGGCTTGTGTTGTTCGAATTTTCCTTGCTAAATTAATTAGATGGTGTGTGTTTGCTGGTTTGGTTTGGTTAATCTCTGCTGGGTCATTGTCCTAATGAAGTATCTTTGTCTATTGTGGATGTAGTTTGGCGAGTTAAAGTGCCATTCGCAAGGGTTGGATTTATTTGGTTTGGCCTAATGCTTGTGAAGGAGAGGAGCGACATGCTGTGCGCTGAATTGTGTTGTTAGATTTGGTCTCCCTAGGTTATTTAGATGGTTTCATTGTTGATTTTTATCATTAATCCTTGCTTAGTCATTTATCTGAATGATCAGATAGCTCGATGATGATGACGCTTGCGGCCCGTTGATGGATATCTTTTCTTCTTTTTAGCTCTAATCCATGTTCCTGCTAGGTTGCCCATGTTATGTGGGTTGAGTTGTATCGGGCTTAGCCCGTTTTTCTACAAATTAACAGGGCAATTCTCATTCTCTTCTTAGTTAATGAAAATGTCAAGTATTTGCCCCCGTTCCAAAAAATTAAGGTCGGCGAGAAGATTTAGATAACAAAAAATTTACTATTTGAAGCTACACAATTATATCACTCGATTGAATATGGTGGGTGGTCATGTAATTATAGCGGCCATCCAAACAAATAAAGTTAAAAGTGATGTGTGTGCCACTCAAGGATTAGTGATAGAGGTACTTGTTTTCAGGGCTAAATGGCTGGACCATTTCAATCAATATCGTTGTATATAAGACACATCTACTATCTAGTATACTTAAGTAGTTGATCCCCACCACTCTATTTTCTACACATGCCACCTCATCAAAGGCCCAAAGTACGTGTAGAGCCACCACTTGCTAGTACTAATGGCTCATTATGGAAACCACAGAAATACTTGGGGAATATGGAGACGGTTTCAATCTCCAATCCATCAAGCAACAATTTTGCAATAAGAAAGGTAAGGAAGCAACCAACTGATGTCCTATCAAAACTGACAAATTCACCTACCATGCATATGTGACGCAACAGAAAGGACGTTCCAAATTATTCCATTTCATATTGAGCTTTGATTTCGATAATCTTGTGGAACTTGAAGTTAAAATGGCTTTGTAATTTGTACATTTCATGAGATAGAGGAGTAACTTGTTGTTAGTTAAAATGGCATCATCCGTTGCTACAGGACATCACTTCTCTGTTAGCAAGTGAAAATCACGTAATTATTCAGTTTTGACCTGAAAAACACGTGCACATTTAGTTGTAGACTCACATTTATTCCACTTCATATAACCTTACTACCTATACTATTTTCTCAGAATTGGGAAGCAAGAAGTAAACCATATGAATAACTTGAAATCTGATACTACATTTGGGGCCCGACCCAGTACATATATAGTACACATGATAAAGATACAGTCGTACATTACAAGGCCAATATTAAAGCCAATAAAAAAGGACCGGATGTACTATGTCTAATAGAAGCCCAAAGAACCTATGAGCAGCTCCAACCGATCCCCAATAACCGGTCAGAAGAGGGAAAATCCGGTTTTCCCTCCTTTAACCGGCACCAAACCGACCCCCCCCCTCCCCCCCCCCCCAAAGAAAAACTTTTGTGGATTAAAAAAAAATACTCTGAGCGGTTCGTGACTCTTAAATATGATGGACTCTTTGGCTGCGGAGAAAAAAATCCACTTCTCATGTCCGTCTCTCCTCCCCCCTAATCTCTGCCGGCGAGTCCCCAATCTCACCTGCAACCACTCCGGCGCCGGCCTGCGACCAATTATAGCTGGATCCCACGGTCGCCGCTCCCCGACCCCCATCCATAGCGTGGGTCTGCGCATCCATGAGCTATCCTGAGCCCGTGACCGTGGTGGTGTTTCTTCCTCCAGCGCCGCCAGTGCGGCTTGCTTTTCTTCCCACCGTGCTGCCAGCAACGCTAACAGGCGAAAGTAACCTCACATTCCTTTTATCCTGGAGCATAAAAATGATTGTGCTATGTCACTCTGCACTCCATGGTAACTTCGACCGTACTGACTGCAACTGCAGCAACTAACTAGCGTTCATATTTATTTAGGAAACTGGGTAGTCTGGTAACGCTTATCTCTTTGTAGATACATGCAACACTTATAACCTGTAAACAACAACTCGGAATTAGGGGTGGACATAAAAACCGACCAGCCGAATACCAAACCGATACCGAAACCGAAAAAACCAAATATTCTTTTTTTTGCTGATGGTGTGTTTAAAACCGATTTTGATGTTTAATAACCAAATTGAAATCGGCAGGTTCGATATTGAACTGATAACCGAATGAAAAAACCGAACTCCACGAAATTCCAGCATGAGGCTCCTGCACGGCTGCACCCCGCCCAACTCGCCAAGTGCCAACCCGTAGTCCACGCAATTTTGGTTCAAGGCTCCACTGCCCCGAACCGTTTTTTCCTTGGGTTTTGAGTGGCAAGGTGGCGCATGGGCGAGCATGAAGAATCTGTGGTATGGGCCGTATGGCCAGCGGATTTTCAAAGGACGCAACTTAGAAGATGCGTGGAAGCAGAAGATGAGGGACGCATCTGGATTGAATGGACTGCTCCATGAAGAGGAGAAGGGAGGAAGGGAGGCAGCTAGATCGCTGAAGACGTATGTGTGTAGTCTAAGACACCACGTGAGGACTGGATGGACACATGCAAAGCAGATTGTCAGTGGACAGATGCAAAGTAGACTGTCAGCATGATCTAACGGTTTGAATCTTTGTAAAAAATACGGGAGCTCGGTCCTAATTGTTAACCATCTAGAATCTAAGTGGAGGCCTCAATGGTGCTTCCAAATATATATATATATATATATATATATATATATATATATATATATATATATATATATAAGAAAACAGATTTTGGTGACAGATTGTTCAGATTATGTATTGGAGGTACACACACATACAAGAATACAACCGCTGTGTATTACTCAACATGAAACTATTTCATTATGAGCAGGAGGATCATCTGATATTTCATCAACTTCTATTTATTTTTGTTAACATATAACTCCTCTGCTTCCGAGAACTCCGTCTTATACGAAGCCTGATGCTCAAATACACTTCGTTCAGAGAGCATGGATTGATGGTATTTCCAGAGTATGTTTACACTGTTTACTGATCCATCCGACACGCTTGTGCTCATTGTCATATATCACAAGCAAATCCTGCATTGTAACATCTGCAAGGCAGAAGATCAAACTGGAAACCATTACTAAAAACCTGCATGGTGTACTAGTTGAAGAAACTGGACAATATTTGTGACTTCACAAACCTCCAATTATTATCATTTGGCCACCAGCCTTTGGTGTCTGAAGGATGCCCAAGCATACATTCTTTTCTCCCTGCCACAAACAAGCAAAGAATATTACCTTCTATATCATCTGACGTTGCACACAGTATGCATTAAATTGACTGATTTAAGGTTTACCGTGAGTGCAAGGTAGTTTTCAGGAGGAATATGCATGACTTTGTTGGTAAATTCAAGCGCTAGTGGCTTGAATTTCCTCTTGACCAGTTGGATTGATTGGAATGGGCCCTTCCAACATACAGGAAGTGCATGATCAGGCACCATTTGAAGTGAGCCGCTGACACTCCTCTTCACCTGAAAGACCCAAACGGAATTAATTCCCTGCATGTCCTGTTTATCTGTTCAAATGTACTAATCATCATTGAGATTTGAGATTTACTTCTCTAACAAGCTCGGAGTACACCCGGTCAGGTATGTAGGTGTATGTGGTACCACTGTCAAAGACCACCATTTTGTGACTGCCTATCTTCGCTCCGCCAAATAACAGCTGTGCTGGGCCAGGTGTGTAGTAATGGCTGGCAAAAAAAAAGGAGTCGTGTGTATAGTGTTTGGAACCAATTGAAAAGAAAACAACTATATCAAAGACAGCCTCCTCGAACTATAAATATTGAAGTTATATATGATGGGATGCAGAAATAACCAAATACTAAAACTCACACCCAATACTTGATGAACTCATGATCACAAAAAAGCACCTGACGGTGGTTAATAAAAATTTACCTGTATTTTCTCATGGGGGCCCAGGTTATGCCGCTGGGCATGCTATGCTCCCCGACGAAGAGGTAGCCCCCTCCATCGATGCTGAGGCAGTGCCCAATGATGTCCTTGCGGATCACGTTACGCGCCTTCAATTGCGCGACAAAACCTACCTTTCCCATCCCAAGACCAAGGACACCATCTACAGGTGAATCTTTCAGTGGTTTCTGGTTACATCCACATCTGCGCAAACAAAGCATGATCATAATCAACATACAAATCCAGTAGGCAGTGCAAATGCGAGAACATATCAGTTAGGAGTGTCTTACCCGAACCCGAAGAAAATTTGTACTCTCTTGGACGGAAGAGAGGGAGAGAGCACATCGACAGACACCGTGTCGTTGACGATGAACCCGTCCGATGACGTCCCGCCAACATATTGAATATGGTAGTGACATTCGTGTGGATGGTGATTGTCACACCGAGGTTCCGGATAATGAGGTAGGTCTTTGTGGAGATCATTACAGAACTGATCTCCACACATCACCTTCTTGTGATATCTATTTGGCCTATATGGTTCGTGCGGTCCCTAGTGTTATATCCAACACCAAGTTAAGAGATGCAACTGTAAGACAATAAATCTGTGATACTATGACAAAATGTTGTTACCTTGCAGGTATTGCACTGGTAGCCCGGGTGCTTGCACTCCAGCCACGTGAGATTGCTGCCAGTGTCGATGTCCAGTGAGTAGGGCTTCCCACCAATGTTCATCGTGACATAGAAGTAACTACGTAGGTACAGAAAACCGTGTCAAATATATGGAAGAGAAAGAAAACTTTAAGTCTGAGAAGGACGATCAAAGCCTGTCAATTGCATGCCATGTAGGGAATGGAGAAACATACCCAACAGGGTGGACGCTGCCTTCCAGCGGCAACTGGATGTAGGAGGAAGAGGACGGCGCTAGTTGCAGCAGGAGAAGGAGGAGTCCGATGATCGGAGACCACATGGCCGCCATGGTGGGGGAAGAAGGCAGAGCGCGCTGGGGTTTCTCTTGCCTGCGGAAACTCTGTGGTTTCTTCCTTCGGATGGTGCGAACACTAACAGGCTGGTGAGATATTTATAGCCGTCGTTGTCCCAACTTAATGTCCTCCACTGTATTACGCATGTGTTTGTGGTCCGCGGGGGCATAATGTATAATCATGGTTTCTAAAATATTAAACGCCTGCATTTCATAATGAATAAATGATACTCCCTCCGTTCCGAATTACTTGTCGCAGGTACGGATGTATCTAGATGTATTTTAGTTCTAGATACATCCATTTCTGCGACGAGTAATTTGGGACGGAGGGAGTACAAGACAAGAGTTGCCTTATCTAGAGTCCTTGTTTTGAGGAGGAAGCCTTTCCCAACTCATTTGCTAGTGCTAGTGCTAATGACACATTGTGGCTAATGCTAATGGCTCATTTTGGACACTAACAGGGTGGTGATATATTTATAGCCGTCGGTGTCCCAACTTAATATCCTCCACTGTATTATGCATGTGTTTGTGGTCTGCGGGGGCATCATGTATAACCATGGTTTCTAAAATATTATAACCCTGCATTTAATAATGAATAAATGACAGAAGACAAGAGTTGCCTTATCTAGAGTCCTTGTTTTGAGGAGGAAGCCTTTCCCAACTCATTTGCTAGTGCTAGTGCTAGTGCTAATGACACATTGTGGCTAGTGCTAATGGCTCATTTTGCACGCCACAGAAATATATAAGCAACATGCATCCTTCATTTTCGCCAGTCACACTAAGACAGTGCAGAATTTATTTGGATGGAAATAAATATATCGTGAAGACAAAGATGGTTTCAAGATCCACTCGGTGAAGCAACAACTATTTCTAACGAACGGAATGTAAGGAAGGGAGCATCTTGCTATTGATGAAAGGGGAATGCTCCAAGCAACTACCTATTGCTAGTATTGTCCTATGGAAACTGACAAGATTTTTAGGCTGTATATAGTTGGCACTACCACATCATGTAGCTGAAATGCAGCATTTCTGCTCTGTTCAACATGCACTCCTTTCTGCCTCATATTCCTCAGGCCCTTGTTGAATACGCTAGATACTTTATTTGGATGATGAGTGCTGGCAGCCTGGCACTCTACATTAGATGTGGTGCAGGAGCCATTATGTGAGTGATTAGGTTAATTGTTTAAATGATCGTCGACAGGAAGACATGATAGATGTAGTGCTTCTACTACTGTATCCAAGTATCCTTCCAAGCTGCCCTGTCTCATTGTCATACTCCTACTACATGGTGTTTGGAAAGCACAAATTTATTGATTGCTATGTTGTCATGTTGTTTGAACGATAGTCTAATCCATTAGGTTCATGCCATGTCACCGGTCATCAAGAAATCAACAGAACAGCAACGTATAGCTTAACTCTTAGACTAAATTAAAATAAATCCAAATTTTCATTCGTCATATAATAAGATTTAGAAGGATTCCTAGCCTCATACTAAAAATTGTAAGAATACATTCATTCTTAGATGTGACACAACATATGAGCCATGGTACACCAAGTTGAACGCGATGAGATGGGTGCGACATCATCCCTGAAGAAACTCTCCACATCAACATCAACAAGCCTGGCAAACAAAAGAGGCATAGTAGGAGTAGACATGATCACAGGCTGCTACAGTGCAACAACACAAATTGCGGCTAATACAATGTTTACCCAGAATAAGACACACAATGGACATAGTTTCATTCCAAACGCTACATTGATAACATTCCTATTTACCATCCAAACTAGAAGAAAAATCCTATTAATATGCCATGGTCATGCATTACTGTCAATAATATTAAAATTAAATTTGAATATTCCACATCAAGTGCGTGCACAATCAAGAACTTCCCAGGAAATACAATTTAGTAATTCATTTCTGAGACATAATCTAGCTTATATTTCATTCATCTAACCTTAAAAGTGCAGCACACACCGTAGCATGAACCCAGGATATGACTGGATTTTCAGTGCTAGCATGAACAACACTCTGCACATATTTGTCAACATAAGACTACATTTCAGTGTACAAACATTCAGTTCAGTCAATAGTCACCTAAATGCTACATGGAGTCAAACCATGGATCTCATGTTGCATAAACTGAATCAGAATTCCTTACTCACGCGGGATGATTTAAGAAGGTGCCAGCATGTGTCATGACTCATGAGGCAAAATATTGTTACACATGATGAATTCAGATGGTTATATATTTATTTGACTTGATGGTTATATTTTCATTACAGAGCAAGTAGAGGATTAGAGATCTCCCAAACAGGACCTAAGTGAGGCCATGTGGGCTAGCAAATATGGTTCTCCACTAGTAAGCAAATATCCGTCAGCCGCCCAGGAGCAATCAGTAATGTGCTGGGCTTTGTGTTGAATATCAACATCAAACCAAGGCTGCACAGGCTAATGAAAAAGTTGGGCTGGATTGGTTAATTATTCAGGTCTGACCTAAAAATCATGTACGCAGTTAGTTGCTGACTCTCATATATCCAACTTCATACAACAATACTACCTGTACTAGTTTATCGGATTTGAGATGCAAGAAGTAAGCCATATTGAAGACAATGTTGTTTCAGTATAGAACTCGCTCTTGAAATTCCTAGAGTTATCCTATCAAAGTGAATGCAACTGATCAGGGAAGTACACAGCAACTCACACGTGCAGTTCTGAGTCCGATATAAAGCATTACAATCTTCCAAAAAATTGAAAACCATGCAAGCATCAGATATATTGTGTCTCGATAGATTTACAGCTTCAAGTGAATGGGATGCCACACTAAGGACTCCGTCTCATTATGTACAGGAAGTTCATACAGGTTAGTACGTAACTTACCATTTGCCTCTACTACATGCTCATCCTTGTCTCCATTCGTACCTCATTTTCGCCAGGCATGCTAAGACAACACAGACTTTAATTGGATGGCAATAATTAAATATGTCATCAGGACAAAGACGCTTTCGAGATCCACTCTGTAAAGCAACAACTATTTGAAATTAGTAAAACGTAAGGAAGGGAGAAGCTACTGATGAAAGGGGAATTTGCTAAGCGCTATTGCTAGTAGTGCACTACGGAAACTGACAAAGTTTTCAGAATACATGGTTATGTATATAGATATAGTTGGCACTCCCACATCGTAGCTATATAGCACTAATAATGCTTAATACACTACATATACTTTATTTGGATGGCACTCCTACACTACAGTTCTTGACGTGCAGAAGCCAATGCTTTAATGGGTAGGCTAAATCTATATCTATTTATCTATCTATCTATATCTATATCTATATCTATCTATACTTATATATACTTACTTATACTAATTAGAGACTCCCTAAAAATTACCTGTTAATTCGAATTTACCGGCCGTTCATTTGATGGGACCGAGTTATAATGGTGTAGATTCATCCATATAATCTTTGCAATCTAAGAAAAAACAAATACTTATACTTATACTTGTACTTATACTAATTAAAGACTCCCTAAAAATTACCATGTTAATTAGAATTTACCGGCCATTCATTTGATGGGACCAAGTTATAGCGGTGTAGATTCATCCATATAATCCTTGCAATCTAAGAAAAAACAAATATAGCATACATGTTAAAAGCAATCTGGGTACGGGTAGAAAGACCAATCTAGGCTAGCTGTAAGAAAGAAAAAACAAACAGCGTATATGTTAAAAGCAATCGGGGTACAGGTAGAAAAATCAATCTAGCCTAGCTGTAAGAAAAACCTACCTATCGTACTATTATTCGTACAAAACTTCAGGGTCGATCTATCCCCAAAGAATCCCCACGCAATATTTTTCTCTCTACGCCTTCTCCTTCCCTTCCATCCTCCGATGCATTCTCCTTCTAATCCAGGAACTCCACCTCCGCTCGATCTTGCCATTTAATCTAGGTAGAAGCCAGCACCAGAGCCCCCCCTCGCCTCTCTCGCAATGCCGTTCTCCCTCACGCCCTGCTGCGGTGGAACTATCAGACAGGAGATTATCCCCACGCTATCTGAGGTATTCACAGCCCCGGGGATAATCAGCTCCTACAAGCCTAACCACAATAGCTACTACCTCGGAGGTGTTTGTAATCAGATTAGAAGGTTCAAGGTACTCATCCATCCAGAGAACTTTTGATGTGGATGAACAGAAAAAGAGATTGGACACCTAGAGGAGGTAGATGAGGAAGCAGCATGACGATCCTGACAAGAACCATGGCGTTGTGTTGGCCGAGGGATGAGATGGCCGCTGGCTGGCTGCTCCTCGCATGGCTGGATTCAGTGAAAGATCGGAGAACAATGCATGAGTTCCTGCTCCCCGCTTGAGGAGGGTCAAGAGAAAAGATCTGGGGCAGAGGATGGAGGAGGACGAGATTGCAGAGCAGATTGGGTAGAAGTTGGCACTAGGCTAGGGATTACATGGTGGATACCACCTATTGGAAACATGAGACACAGATTAACGTAGAAACAAGGTAAGAAAAATTATGTTTTCCCATAATCTTCAGAAGGATGAGTGGGGCCTTTGATTCATGAGCATGTTTTATGTTTCATGTATGGAGGAAGAACAAATGAGAATAAACATTATAGTCACATGCTTAGTCGGTGGAGCATGCTGCTCGGACATACCAGGCTATTTGATGTTCGAGAGTACATATGGCACATGACTTTGATGGAACTAAACAACATGGCAGCAAGGTGATTTGATTTTCCATTTCTTTTGCGCAATTCATTTACATTTATTTCAAATAATTACCAATGACATGTGAAAAAGAAGGGCAAATCTTATGTTTTCTAGGTACTTACGTTTTTCATGCTTTGGTGTTTCTTTTTCTTGGGCTTCAATTAGTGGTAGCAGTGTGCATTGAGACCATGCTTTCAAAGGAGGCCAGGTATATCCTGCGTAAGTATAACGTGGATGGCATGAAGAACTGTGTTCATGTATAGGAAGTGGAATTCTGTGATAACAAATAACACAACAACACTGTGATAGGATACAGAAAAAATAAGAAAGTGTGTATGTTATTCTTAAATACATGCAATGAAACTTAAGTAAGTAGTTTAAGATTAGCAAGAAAATTGATTCAGGTATATATGTCTCAGTATTCACTTATATAAGAAGTTAGCAGTTTGTGGTTATGTACATCGCTATTTTTGAAGTGTGTTTTTGTTCAGATGATATACAGAGTGATTAGAGAGTTCGTATCAAAGAGTCTGGAAGTTGCATAATTTATTTTATAATAATCTGAAAGCCTGATGGTTAGTTCTCATTAGATTTATTCTCACCACATATTGGTCATGAAACCTGTTCACAGGCCGTACTTCTGTCAATAAGATTATGACTAAATCTTGCAGTATACTTTATATGCAGAGATATCACTGAGTAGACTGCCACATTATTGAGATTCTAATAAGATATACTATTTGTTAATTAGTAATCTAACAGTAACACAGAAAATTGCCCAAGTATATAATTCAGTGGTGTCACTAGATTACCATCCAGGGCGAACCCAAGTTGCCGGCGGTTGTTAGCAGACTGAAGCCCTTCTGTAACCACCTGAACTTAGCTATCCTCCTGCAGCTATGGGAACACTGCTGCAAGTTTCCTGTATGGTACTATCTTCAGCTTTTTTTCTATGAAGTTGTCTATATTCTCCGTGATCTTATTTTCTTTTGAAGGGACAGAGGAAGATAGGATGATGAACCAGCATCCAACGGCCAAACCTATAGGATTTGGCAAGCATAATAGTAGGTACTCTAGCGGAAGGTACAAGTTTGATAAAACCGCACTATTATTTATTCCTTTGTCTATATTAATATGATTCAATAATTATAACACGGTCATAGATATGTGGATGTTTTATTAGCTACCACATGTATTGATATAATTATTTTTAGTAATATCTATTACAGACATAATCTTCACAATGTATTTGTACATGTACTTCGAATGTACAAAATAAAGGCAATACCATAAATTGAAATATTTAAAAGAATGATCAAAAACATATAAAACAATATATTATATGGCAAGATAAAACTAAGACCAAATATTCCGATTGTCTACATCGAAATGGAAGTCCTATGTGCTACATCATGGCATGTCTCATCAATTCCACAATTAATTCTTCTATGCATTAATAAAAAAGATTGACCATGTTTCAAATTACTAATCAGAAAAAGTATGCATTTAATGTTATATGTATCAATCCCAGAGATATGCTATGTCCCATATAACTAATCTGAAAAAATACACATTTCATTGGTACATAAAGGGACGCCAAAGAGATTCTAACTCTACTCAATCGGCATGGACGAAGCTATAACCTCCAAGAGTAATGCTTAAAAAAATGGAAGACAACAGAGATATAAGAATACAAGAACATAGTTGCAATGAATACATATATCGTCCAGTGGAGTAACTATTGAAGGAAACTTTCCCTTATAATCTATGAGTACAACTCTATACTTCAACGACATATTTCTAAAGTTTCCTTCCTTTTGTTACTGGCCTGTGCGAATGCACGGGTTGACGACTAGTAGTTTAAATCTAGGAAATGATCATGGAAAGGAATACATGATAGATGTGGTGCTTCTACTGCACGATCCACGGATCCGTCCAAACTTCCCTGTCTTGCTATCATAAGAATTCCTTCTCGACGTCACACAAAGATTTAAGGCATTACTCCGCCATCCCAGAGCGCAGGCGTCGCCACCCGGAGTCACTGGAGGCACGCCTACAACGCCGCGAGGTTGCCGTCTCCCTCGAGGTACTGCTCCTTCTATCCTAGAGAGATAGATGGGTTGGAGGATTGTCGATCCGCAGCCGCCGTGACCCATCTTCCCGGATGGGGATGCGATGCTCGGTGTGGATGGGATGTGGCTGTCGCGCTTGTGGGAGCTCAGCCGTCTCCGCATCAAGGAGCTCTGTCGCCGCAGCTACTGCACGATTGGGACGGCCGACGCTTGAGCAGGGGCCGCACAAGCGAGTAGTTGCGGGTTCATGCTCGCGCTAGAGTGAGAGGAGGGACGGATACCGCTAGTGCTGGAGAGAGTAGGGAAGCAACAGGGGCAGCGACGCTATCGTGATGGGAGTCAAGAAGAAGGGTGGGAAGGAGCAGGAGAACTGGGGAAGTGGACGGGATTGCTGCTGATATCGTGTCAGACTAAGAGAATTTGATAAAGAGATGATGTTCGCTGCCGCTAGTTACAGTATATGTCACGGACGATACTACTTTGATTTACTGTTTTTTTTTGTTGCTACCGATCCCAATTAGAATGATTCCCTTGCCTTTCTCCTAGTTTTCCTGTTGCAGGCCTTCAATGATGATCTTTTACCGACAGCGTCGGAAAGTTCGATCTACAAGAGGAGAAGACGATGAGGATCGTCCACACATGGGAATAGATGAGATACGTATGCGCTAGTTTCTTTTATTTCTTTTTGTCATGATTCATTTTGTCCAAAGAAGGGAACAATATGGAGTTTTCTTTCTTCTCTTTTTCAGGATCGTGGGGTGGTGGGTAGCGGTTTTAGCTGCCAATTCTTTGGGGTATATTTTTTTGGAGATCAATATAGAGAAAGATAAAATACCAAATCTTTTTTTCCTCATGGCAGCCACGTATGTTTTTAATTTCATTCATAGTCTCGTCGAGCTTAGAATTTAGTCTTACATTTCAATCATGTTTCAGAAAGAGATGCATTTTGCTCCCAA
Source organism: Thinopyrum elongatum (assembly GCA_011799875.1). Taxonomy (NCBI): domain Eukaryota; kingdom Viridiplantae; phylum Streptophyta; class Magnoliopsida; order Poales; family Poaceae; genus Thinopyrum; species Thinopyrum elongatum. The sequence goes on along the minus strand of CM022303.1, from coordinate 39,001,291 downwards.
CAAAGTCATGATGTTAAAGAAGCAGCTGGATGAAGAGGCAGAAGCTAGAGGTGGTGAAACATATGGAGGAACATGGTGTTGATATGAAGAAGCTCAATAAACACTTGGAGGAGCAGTGCGGTTACGGGAAGAAACTTATAGAACACCTGGAGAAAACAGTCAAATACTGACGGCGTCGGAAGGTTCGATCTACAATAGGAGAAGAAGATGAGGACCGTGCACGCATGGGAACAGATGGGGTACGTATGTGCTAGTTCCTTTTATTTCCTTCTGCCATGATTCATTTTGACCGAACAGGGGAACAATATGGAGTTTTTCTTTCTTCTCTTTTTGTGGATCGTGGGGTGGTGGGTTGCGGTTTTAGCTGCCAATTTTTTGGGGAATATTTGTTTGGAGATCAATATAGAGAAAGATAAAATACCCAATCTTTTTTCCTCGTGGCAGCCCCGTATGTTTTTGAATTTCATTCCTAGTCTCTTGGAGCTTAGAATTTAGTCTTACATTTCAATTACGTTTCAGAAAGAGATGCATTTTGCTCCCAACAAAGTCATGATGTTAGAGAATGAGCTGGATGAAGAGCAGAAGCTAGAGGTGGTGAAACATATGGAGGAACATGGGTTGATATGAAGAAGCTCCATAAACACTTGGAGAAACAGGGCGTTGAATGGAAGAAACTTATAGAACACCTAGACGAAACAATCGAATGCCGACGGCATCGGAAGGTTCGATCTACAAGAGGAGAAAAAGATGACGACCATCCACGCATGGGAACAGATGTGGTATGTATATGCTAGGTCCTTTTATTTCTTTTTGCCATGATTAATTTTTTCTTAACAAGGGAACGGTATGGAGTTTTTCTTCTTCTCTTTTTGAGGATCGTGGGGTGGTGGGTAGCGGTTTTAGCTGCCATTTTTTTGGGAATATTTGCTGGGAGATCCATATAGAGAAAGATAAAATACACAATATTTTTCCTCATGGCAGCCCCGTATGTTTTTGAATTTCATTCCTAGTCTCTTGGAGCATAGAATTTAATCTTACATTTCAATTACGTTTCAGAAAGAGATGCATTTTGCTCCCAACAAAGTCATGATGTTAGAGAAGCAGCTGGAAGAAGAGCAGAAGCTAGAGGTGGTGAAACATATGGTGGAAGATGGTGTTGATACGAAGAAGCTCAATAAACACTTGGAGCAACAGGGCGTTGACCGGAAGAAACTTATAGAACACCTGTATGAAACAATCGAATACCGACGGCGTCAGACAGTTCGATCTACAAGAGGAGAAAAAGATGAGGCCCGTCCACGCATGGGAACCGATAGGGTACGAATCTGGTAGTTCCTTTTATGTCCATTCGCCATGTTTCATTTTGTCCGAACAAGGGAACAATATGGAGTTTTTCTTTCTTCCCTTTTTGAGGATCATGGGATGGTGGGTAGAGGTTTTAGCTGCCAATTTTTTGGGGAATATTTGTTGGGAGATCAATATAGAGAAAGATAAAATTCATAATATTTTTTCCTCGTGGCAGCCCCGTATGTTTTTTAATATCATTCCTAGTCTCTTGGAGAATTTAGTCTTACATTTCAATTACGTTTCAGAAAGAGATGCATTTTGCTCCCAACAAAGTCATGATGTTAGAGAAGTAGCTGAATGAAGAGCAGAAGCTAGAGGTGGTGAAACATATGGAGGAAGATGGTGTTGATTCGAAGAAGCTCAATAAACACTTTGAGGAACAGGGCTATGACCGGAAGAAACTTATAGAACACCTGGACGAAAAAATCGAATACCGACGGCGTCAGAAGGTTCGATCTACAGGAGGAGAAAAAGATGTGGACCGTCCACGGATGGGAACAGATGGGTTATGTATGTGCTAGTTCCTTTTATTTCCTTTTGTCATGATACATTTTTTCTGAACAAGGGAACGGTATGGAGTCTTTCTTTCTTCTCTTTTGGATGATCGTCGGGGGGGGGGGGGGGGGTGGTGGGGGGGGGGGGGGTTGGTTGTGGGGGGGGGGGGGGGGGGGGGGGGGGTGGGGGGGGGGGGGGGGGGGGGGTGGGGGGTGGGAGGGTGGGTTGTGGGGGGTGTGGGGGTGGGGGGGGGGTGTGATTTGTTGTTTTTTTTGTTTTTGTTTTTTTTTTTTGTTTTTTCTTTTTTTTTGTTGTTGTGTCCCTTTTGGTTTTCACGCGTTTCGCTTTCGTCGACTATCTGCCGCTTCGTTCTCCATTTTATTTTTTGGGGCTCTTTGTTTGGCCTCCCTATCCGCTCATCCCCTCCCCATATACCGATCACAATACCCAATCCCAAAATCATCGTGGCAGCCACGTATGTTTTGAATTTCATTCCTAGTATCTTGGAGCTTAGATTTTAGTCTTACATTTCAATATGTTCAGAAAGAGATGCATTTTGCTCCCAACAAAGTCATGATGTTAGAGAACAGCTGGATAGAGCAGAAGCTAGAGGGAAGTAGAGGTGGTGACATATGGAGGAACGTGGTGTTGATATGAAGAAGCTCATTGAACACTTGAAGGACAGGGCGTTGACTGGAAGAAACTTATAGAACACCTGGAAGAAACAATCGAATACCGACGGCTCGAAGGTTCGATCTACAAGAAGAGAAGGTGAGGACCGTCCCACGATCCTGAAAAAGAGAAGAAAGAAACTCATATTGTTCCCTTCTTTGGACAAAATGAATCATGACAAAAAATAAAAGAATA